>APFE031400305.1:319762-596588 GCA_000404065.3 Pinus taeda
GTAGGGGGTTGTAGCTCCCTTCCAGGAGAGACTGGAAAACGAGAAAGAGTTGTAGCTCTTTGCAGGTTGTAGCTTGCGTACTAGTAAAGGTCTGCACCAGTACAAAATCATTGTAAAAGAAGTTTCTAAGAAGATAGAGACATATTGCAGTAGGTGGTTTTCACCCACATTGGGTTTCCACCTTATATATGGGGTTCTTTGATGTGACTATCTGTTTTTTCTTGTTCATGCTGATTATTTTATGGTACTGATATGCAAAGATAATTCAAAGTATAAATAAGGAAGATTTGTTAAAAGAACTAGATAATACTGATTCACCCCCCCTCTCAGTATTATTTTCAACAAGGAGATCACCATAAATCATACTCTTTATCACCTCTCCCTGTTTATTCTAGGAATAACCTCCATAGGGGACCTAGGGCATCACATTTCTCACAAATTTCCCATAAAAAAAATTCGATCTCCAAGCCTCTATTACGTTGTTGTGTCTCCTATAGACCCTCCAATTTTCAAGCCATTTTGATGGTGGGATCTTGAGATATTTCAAGCCCTAGCTTTGAGAACAAATCTTTGTTGGAAATCAATACTTGCTGGGGGGGGTGTGAATCAGTATTAGTAAATCAATAACTTTTTAATTTCCACAATCAGATTCATATATGCTACTTCATTTAAGGGAACTCGCGTGTACACACAATTGTCTTTAATGCAACTAGTGTATATCTAACAAACTTATGATTTAGTTAATTAATCATATGTTGATCTTTAATCAGTGCATCAGAAATTCATTAACCATATAAACAGTAACCAGGTGTAGTAAAAACAGAACATATCATCACACATAAGAAACACACATGAACACCAAGATTTAAGGTGGAAACCCAATGCGGGACAAAAACCACCTGCTGCTATCTTCTTTTAATATAAGAAAAACATGTTTACAATCTTGTATTGGTGCAAACTCATACCAGTACATAGACACCCACCTGCAAAAGGCTACAACCTTCTCTCATTCTCTAGCTTCTACTGGAAGGGAGCTACAACCCCCTGGCTCTTGTACTAGTGGATATATTTACTAGAATGTAGGCACCAGCCTATAGAAGGCTACAACCCTCTCTCGTTTTCTAGCTGCTACTGGAAGGGAGATCCAAACCCCTAGCTCTTGTACTAGTCGATATGTGTACCAGTATGTAGGCATTGACCTACTGAAGGCTCCAACCTTCACTCTTCCTCTAGGGACCATGTTTCATAAATTTTCAGACTGGATTCTCCTGAAACACAACACCATAATATGAAGGCCACGTTTCATCAAATTTTCATATTGGACCCATCAACAACATTGAAGCTCAAAATCAATCACCACTGCAACACAATATTTGCACTCAATCATCAATCTCTGAATCACCCAACAACTGAATCACTGAAGCCCTGTCATCAAAACACAGTCACCAAAACACAGAGGAGAACCCAGAACTCTGCAACAACCACTAGAACCAACTGCAAATTCAAATATCATATTTCATGATGTATAAGCTACTATGATGAGCCAAAGAAATGTGTATATGTGCTTTCACTAAAGCAAACCTGTGTACATATCTACAAATACTAACTTAAACACTTCATAGCTATTTCATAATTGAGTCATACCTAGATCATACCATTTGCAAAATAAAACATGCGTCAATATTAAGATATAGTCTATCAATGATCAAACCACATAATGATAATACATTCCAAGCCTTAAGATCCCAATCCATCATCCATCATCATCCACATAGGTGCATCCTTGGTTTAGATTAAGCAAAGCATCACAAACCCATAACCTGCATATTGGATCTCACACTTCATCAGATATTCAATACTTGCACCCTGGGCCTAATGATCTTCTCCTCCTTTTATAGTTTTAGGCCTTTCTCAATACCATGGACCAAAACCACTTAGTACCAATACCTTGGACCAAATACCTAGGGTCAATACTTCGGACCTGATACATTTGACCAATACCATGGATCAAAATACCATGGACCAAATACCTTGGACCAAAACTTAGTTTTCCAAGATATATGCGCCTTTCCTTCTGTGAAAGTGCGTGTGTACGTTATATGCTCCTTTTGGTTTGTTAACTCGCGTGTATACTCTTATTTGTCAAGGTGAACCTACGTATACCTCTCTCTAATCATTAATTCTTTACTAATGACCTGTTACACTATGATCTATCCTCTGAGTGAGTTACCATCAAGGAAAACACCTGTATCATAATGCCAACAATCTCCCCCTTTGGACTTGATGGAAACAACAACACCAAGTCACTCTCCCCCTTTGACATAAAGGGAAAAGGGTGGACCAAGATATTCTCTCCCTTGATATAAATTATGATGTCCATACTCCCCCTGAGTACATGCAGAGTCTCTGATTGAGCTCTCCCTTTGTACATGCTAAGATGTACTAAACCATCCTTGCTCCCCTTGAGCACATGCAGAGTATGCAGAAATATTTTTCAAAAGAATAACATGACTCTATACATACATCACCAATTACCTTCCTATCACCAATGACTGATACATCCATCTCCCAACCAAGTGGGGATATACCAAATTTGACTCATCCACCCAACCAAGTGGGGATATACCAAATGTTTATACATGACTGAAATAGAAATTATTACATCATCCTTCCCATGCATTGTGGGGGTACAAATTACATCATATGACTCATGGGTCATTAAAAGGTATACATGACATTTAGACCAAAGACCTAAACAAGACCATGATAGTCATCAACTATCATACACCATATATTATATGCACCTTAAGCATCTGTCAACAACATCAACAACCTGTATATTTCCATCATCAAAAGAGTCCAAGACCATTATGTGGATCTGTACCAATATCTTCTAAGATAATGCCAACAATGCATTATTAGAAGCATATGCTCCCCCTGAACCTGTGCCATACCATCATCAAATAGAGAATATAAGCGACTTAACCATATTAGACTCCTTTTCCATAGTCTGTACTGCTGCGTTTTTCTCAGAACACCATATACGCGATTGTGCATCGTCTAACTCGAGTATATATGCGTCTTCTCTTCATAATAGGTGCGTATGCAAATTGGAATCTAAAGTTTTACACTTTCAGCTTCCCCTGGGTTTGTTATGTTTGCAAACTGAGCTATGCCACATCTTTCTGACAATAATTTTGTCTTATTCAATACCTGTTCTTCAGTACTTGGGATTGAGATGATGTATGCTCCTTTTGGTTTGGTGTCCAAATTTTGCTCCTGCATTCCTTTACTTTATGTCCAAACTTGCTACATGCATAACATCTTACATGTTTCATATTCCTTTTATTGCACTCAATAGCTTTGTGACCAAACATATTGCAAGCAAAACAATATCCATTAAAGTACTTGGAACTTGATGAATTTTCTGTGTGATGGTCTTGAACCATTCTACTTCTGCATTTGGCTGCAACAGATCCAAAATTATAACATATAAAACATTCAACATCATTCTTTGAAGGGAATAACCGACTATTACTTCCACAGTTAGGAGTAAAAGATTTTCTTTGAAGAATCTCTTTCCTTGTTTGTTGATGGGGTTGACTTTCTATTTCCTTGTTGAGCATCTCAGATTTTTCATTGGAGTTTCTTACCTTACCTTGTGAACTAGATTCACCTTCATGAAAACCAAGACCAGTCTTTATAATGGGCGAATGCTGAACTTTGAGGATTTCATCTAACGTTTTTTATCCTTTAGCAAATCTAAGATTTAGATTCTTTGTCTTCTCAAGTTCTTTTCTTAGACTTACCACTTCACATTCTAACACTTCATTGTGTTTGTCCTTTTTAGTGAGTTGATGTGTCACTGTGTTTATGACTATATCCTTTTCTGCCAAATTGATTTTAAGTTGACTGATTTCTTTAAGGAAAGCTTCCTTTTTTGAGCCATTATTTTCATATGCCATGAGTAGTTTAATTTCTTGATCATCTTCATCACTATTGGACAAGCCATCACTCTCATCATGAGTATAATAACTTCTATTACCTTCTTCAGACATCTTTCCTTTGTTATGAGGGCATCTAGCCTCGTAATGACCAACTCTACCACAAGAAAAGCATTTGAAAGGTAGCTTACCTTTGAACTTTCCAAAACCCCGTTGAAGCTTCTTGACAAAATTTACCTCATCTTCTTCTTCTGAAAAGTGTCCTGATTCATTGAGTTTTTCTTTTCCCTTTATTGATGCTTTAAATGAGGCTTCTCTCTTATCTAATGGTCCTCCTTTTCTCATCTCAAAGGCAATTAAGGTTTCGTGAAGCTGTGTCATAATGATATTCTACAAATCCTGTTTTTCTTCTATGGCAGACACTTTGGTTTCAAATTTAGCAGACATGGATCTCAAAAATTTCTCAATTAAGACAACTTCCTTAATTTCTTCACCCAGATTCTTCATACAATTGACAATCTCATCTATACGTAGGAAGTAACTAGATATGCTTTCATCACTATGCATCTTAAGAGTTTCATACTGAATTATGAGAGTTTGAACTTAGCACGTTTTACCTGAGAGTCTCCTTTGTAGCTCAGAATGATTTTGTCCCATATTTCTTTAGCTGATTTGAGCTGCATGACCTTGACAAACTCTGATTTTGACAAACTTCCCAATAAAATAGTGACAGCTTTGGCATTGGTTTCATAATCCTTTTTACTTGGTGTATCTGTAGGAATTGTTGTTGGAAATGTATATCCTTTTGCCACAATTTCCCAAAAATCCGTTCCAAGCGATTGTAGATAGTTGTGGTTCTTATTTTTCAGTAAACAAAATTACTCCCATCGAAGATTGGTGATCTGATGGATCCCATGCTCTCTTGATTATTCATTTTGATGGATCTCCCTTCAAGAGATCAAGCTTCTTCTGAAGGACCTGCTCTGATACCAATTATTGGAAATAATACTGGGGGGGGGGGGTGAATTAGTATAGAAAATCAATAGATTTTTCATTTCCATAATCAGATTCATATGCGCTACTTCATTTAAGGGAACTCGCGTGTACATGCAACTGTGTTTAATGCAACTAGTGTATATCCAACAAACTTATGATTTAGTTAATTCATCATATGTTGATCTTTAATCAGTGCATCAGAACTTCATTAACCATATAAACAGTAACTAGGTGTAGTAAAAATAGAATAGATCATCACACATAAGAAACACACATGAACACCAAGATTTACGGTGGAAACCCAATGCGGGACAAAAACCACCTGATGCTGTTTTCTTTTAAAATAAGAAAAACATGTTTACAATCTTGTACTGGTGCATACTCATACCAGTATGTAGGCACCCACCTGTAGAAGGCTACAACCTTCTCTCGTTCTCCAGCTTCTACTGGAAGGGAGCTACAACCCCTTGGCTCTTGTACTAGCATATATATTTACTAGTATGTAGGCCTTGACCTACAGAAGGCTACAATCCTCTCTCATTTTCCAGTTGCTACTAGAAGGGAGCTCCAACCCCCTGGCTTTTGTACTAGCTAATATGTTTACTAGTATGTAGGCACCGGCCTACTGAAGGCTCCAACCTTCACTCTTCCTCTAGGGACCACATTTCATAAATTTTAACACTAGATACTCCTGGAACACAACACCATAATCCGAAGGCCACGTTTCATCCAATTTTCATACTGGACCCATCAACAACATTGAAGCTCAAAATCAATCACCACTGCAACACAACCTTTGCACTTAATCATCAATCTCTAAATCACCCAACAACTGAATCATTGAAGCCCTGTCATCAAAACATAGTCACCAAAACACAGAGCAGAACCTAGAACTCTGAAACAACCACTAAAACCAACTGCAAATTCAAATATCATATTTCATAATGTATACGCTACTTTGATGAGCCGAACCAGTGTGTATACATGCTTTTATCAAAGCGAACCTATGTATAGATCTGCAAATACTAACTTAAACACTTCACAACTATTTCAAAATTCAATCATACCCAGATCATAACATTTGCAGAATAAAACATGCGTCAGTATTCAGATCTATTCTATCAATGATCAAACCACATAATGATAATACATTCCAAGCCTTAAGATCCCGATCCATCATCCATCATCATCCACATAGGTGCATCCTTGGTTCAGATCAAGCAAAGCATCACAAACCCATAACCTACATACTCGATCTCACACTTCATCAGATATTTAATACTTGCAACCTTGGCCTAATGATCTTCTCCTCCTTTTATAGTTTTAGGCCTTTCTCAATAACATGGACCAAAAACACTTAGTACCAATATCTTGGACCAAATACCTAGGGTCAATACTTCAGACCTGATACCTTGGACCAATATCATGGATCAAAATACCATGGACCAAATATCTTGTACCAAAACTTAGTTTTCCAAGATATACACATCTTTCCTTTTGTGAAAGTGCGTGTGTACATTATATGCTCCTTTTGGTTTGTTAACCCACGTGTATACGCTTCTTTGTTAAGGTGAACCTACGTATACCTCTCTTTGATCATTAATTATTTGCTATTGACCTGCTGCACTATGATCTGTCCTCTGAGTGAGTTGCCATCAAGGACAACACCTATATCATAATGCCAACAATCTTGCCCTTTGATTCCCTTGGGTAGTGTCCTCACTGAGATCATTGTGTTGATATTGTTGAAAATTATTCCTTTGATATCCTTCTCCTCCTCAATTAGGTCAAACATGCCCTTGATTGATTAATTCCGCCCCCTTGACCTAGTTGTGGGTCGACTTAGTCCCTTGTGGTCCCATAACTTTTGGAAGGTGATTCTACAAAGACCATTCATAAACCAAGCCTTCATAAGGGTTTTTAGGATTAAGTCCCTCCTTAAGAGGTCTCATTCCAAAAACCTAGCCTCTAAGACTCTCTTGGCCCTTCTTAGAGAGCCTTTCATCTTGCTTGTTAGATAAGAAAGCCATATATCGAGCCTCTCTTGTGAATAGGTCTCTTTAGGAATCACTATTTTCCCTTTGTTAACCCATTTATCTAGGTGTGTCCCTTCATACCAGGTATCCTCCCATCGGTGAAATTCCATAAAGAGTAGGGAGCTTTAGCTAAAGTGATAGTTGGCTATTGCTCCATTGTTTTCCTTTACCTAGCAGTTTCCCCTCTAGGGCCCCCTTTTAGGACCCCTGTTAGTTTGAGCGATAACATTTTGGTGTCATTGACAAGGAAACAAGACACATGTTTTTTTTCCACATACTACATATTGACATATCATTACTGGTGACTCCATTAGAAGAACGAAGCCCTAGTTCTTCTTTGAACTTTAAGGTCAATGCTTGTAGGGTGAAGCAAGCATTTTTTAAGGCATCTTTAAATTCACCTTGGTGACTCCTACATAATTTACATTCATATCTCAAATAGGTTGTCTTTCTATGTTGATTTTCCTGCTTTGGACATCACTAGTGTTCCTGAATACCCTAATCATGTCACAGGAAGGATGGTACGTGGGGTTCTTGTGTTTGATGGTGATCCACTCTCTACAATTGACCATGTAGAAATATTTAACACACATGCTTCAAAAGAGAAAGTGGTTCACCAGGATGTCCTTATTTCATTGTTCATGGGATCCCTCAGTGGGCATAACTCATGGTTTCATGATCATGAACCTGGGAGTATCTCACCTATTGAGGATTTTTTTGATGGTTTTCTTAGACACTTTCAAGTATACCTTGCATTAAGCATCCAAGAGGAAGCCTTCATCGAGCATCATCAAGACATTGACACTCTAAGTAATGAGCAGGAAGACGAGTCATCATTGGGTACACACAATGAAAAAGATGATTCTAACAACATGTGTGTAGGAAAGAATGAGTCTATGGAAAGTGAAGTTGAGACTAACTTTACCTTTCTCAAGGATAGTACTCCTTTTGAGAACTTTGATGAAGGTGATCCCATTAGCCCCTTGGAAAATGACATTGGAGATTATTTCCATATTGAAAAGGAGAAATGGGAAATTGTTGGTCCTCAATTTGTCTGTGCTCCCATTTATGACACCTGACAAGGAGGATGAGGTTGGCAACGTTCCTGCCTTTCTCATGGGCATTGTTTATGATGAAATATCCCTCGATACCATTAGGAAGGAGAATTATCATTTTCCCTTACATTAAAGGGAGAAATTGGAGGTGATTGATCCTCATTTTTAGGAAGACCCTATCTATGATACCAACAATGATAGGATTGATGATGCCCTTGCTCATACCTACCTCCCTTGTGATTCCAGGAGTATATTCAAATCACTTGAGCCTTTAGAGTTGGATTTTTAGGAAAATGATCCCATTGAGACTTCACTTCCCCTTTTCCATTTTCTATTGTTCATCATCTTAAGTATTCATCAAATGGTTCCTTCATCCCTTTTCATACAATCTCAAGTGGCCATGAACCCTTTCCCCCTTTCGAGTATAGTGTCAAGGAAGAGCCCCTCATTGATTATACTTTACCTCCTTGGACACACCCTTAGGGTTTTGATTACTCCATGAACTCCCCTCTCTAATGTGACCATTACCCTGAGAAACCTATTTGTTGCACTCCATTCTCTCCCCCTTCGTTCCCCTCTCATCACAACCATGTGGCAACTACAAAGAACATATTATGAGTAATGATCATGATATAAAGTTCTTAGGGGTAATAATTCATTCCACCATTGTGTACTTAGAGGGAAGGCTCTGCATATCTAGATTGACTTGATTTCCTTCTCTTAGGGATTCCTCTTACCTCACATGGAAACCTATTTTCCCACCTCTCGCCCGCAACATCCTCCATGTGTTTGGGTTTGCATTTTTTTTGGATTTGTTGCATGAGTAATCATGTAGGGAGGCATATTTATATTGATTTGATGATATGTTGGTTGCATTGACTTTATGATTACACTTAATATTAGCTTCGTTGTATGAATGTTAGGGTAGGACACATTTCATGCTCATTTTGTCATTAGAACTAACATCATATGATATTTATCATGGTATACTATATGCATTTAGATTAAATTTGCATTATATTTATTGTCCTGTTGATTTTATGGCCTAACATTAAGCATGGGTGATCATAAGACACCATAGAAACATGTTATCCTGTGCGTTTAGCCTTTGATATGTTTAGGTAATAGGTCTATGGTAACCAAGGGATTGTTGGCATTCTCATGACCTCCCATTCAAGTACCTTCACCCAATTTTCTGAGAGCTCATGTCCTAGTTGGAGCTAGATATTACCTACCATTTTGTGGGTGATATTCTTAGGAGAAAGGAAACCAACAACCCCTTGCAGCCACCAGCTAACTCATTGTGCCATTTCTCTGCAACCTGAGACAACAATGTGGTCCCTCACCCATATGTCTTGATTGTATGTTTGAAGGTGGGCCTCCCAAACCTATAGGTACACCTTGTCATTTGGTGATTGAGTATTTTAGTTTACTTATCATGGAAACCATTGGGAATGGATTAATGGGGGGATTTGTTGGGAATCATGATTTCTGTTACACCAAAACCCACAAGTGTTAGTCAATATTTGCATTTCCGAAGATAAGGATCCATGAGAGGTGGTTAGTCCATGTCGCAAAACACACAAGGAGCATTGGTTTATCCAATGTCCAACAATGTCCCCCCAATGCGAGCTAGTTGTGTATCGAACTCGTGATCTACGCTCTGATACCACTTTTTGGGAATCACAACTTTTGTTAGACCAAAACTTCCAGATGTTAGTCAATGATTGCATCGCCAGAAGTACATATCTATGAGAGGAAGTTAGTCCATGTTGCGAAACACACTGGGAGCAATGGTTTATCCAATGTCCAACATGATTTGGCGCAAAGAGTACACTAGGTATGTGCTCTTGTCACCTAGGTCTCTTTTGGATGTTAACCTTGGACCCTAGTCCCATGCGATCCATTTTACTAACCTTTGGGCTTTAGGGATGGTACTACATGGGAAACCTAGATTTTGGTTGCATGGTCTTGCTCCCTGATCCACAAATATCACCCCCCTTTCGCTCATTATGATCCCATTCATCACTCCTCCCACCTAGGTCCACATTCCTCCATTGGGTCCACAAAGGGTTAGCCACCCCCTACCCTTTTCCCACATCTTGGGTTAGGCATGGAACGATGCCTGGTGGTTGATGCAAAAGAAAATAAATTAGAAAACATAGTTGGTCACATTCAACAAGAAATTGTACCACAAAATGCAAAATATAGTATGGACAAACACATTTAGCACATGGGCCATCACCCTATTTCTTATAGGACCTAGATGAGCCTCCTCTAACATTTAGGAACCCATGATTGTCCCAACTCCTGGTGGGAGATGAATTGCCCCACCTTAAAGAAGGTATCCACTACTATACTTTACACATCATGTTGTCATTCCATTTTATTGGGTGTGTTATATTCTTTCCATGACTATCCTGACAAGCGGGACGGTCATGGGGGGGGGGGGGGGCGGGGTGAATAGCACCCCCTATTCATTGCAATGGGTGCAATAGGGGGGTCACAGGAGGGAAAAAACCCCCCCTGTTTGGGGGTTTGAGGGGGTGGTATCCCCCCTCTATAGGGTTCGGGGCAGCACCCCGGGGAAATATTTTTTTGATCCTATATTAGATGGGTGGACCTATGTGGTTTTTGCACATGGTTTTGGGCATGATGGTTTTCTGTCCATGGTATTTTGTAGATACGGTCAAGGGAACTACAATTATGTTCTAATCTATGCTTAATGGATTGGGGTTTATGGATGCTTCGACATGTATATATGTATTGTAACATTGAAAGGAATAAAATGAAAAATCAATCTAGTAGTCCTAGTTTTGGGATCTAGGGGAAAATCTCTGTGTATATATGTTTTATGTTTTACGCTCTAGCCATTGTCTATTTTTTGTTTTTAGAATTCATATGCAGTATATTTATGTACAAGGTTAAAACCTACATGTGGTATCAAAGTTGTTTTGGCTGGGAATGCCTTTGCTGCTGAGGGGTTTTGCTTGGGCCTATGGTAGACCCTGTTCAATGGGAGATCTAAGGGATTGATTCTTGTGGTGAAAGAAGACGGTGAGAAATAGAAAGATAGATATCAAGAAATTTAATAGTAATATTTTTGACTTGTGGAAACTCAAGATGTAGGATATGTTGGTGGATAAAGATCAGTGGATCGCGGTAGATCTAGGTACTAAACCAACGACAATGTCAGCTGAAGACTGGGCGAAGTTGGATAGGAAGGAAAAGAGAACAATACAGTTGTGTATCTCAGATTCAGTATTGTTGAATGTATTAGGGGAAGCTTCAATGAAGGCTTTCTGGGACAGGTTAGGGAATTTGTACCAATTTAAGTCTCTAGTGAATAAATTGTTCCTACAGAAAAAGTTGTATAACCTGAGGATGAAGGACAGAGAGTCGGTGATAGAGCATCTAAACGCCTTTAATACTGTGGTAAGCTAGTTGTTATCCGTTGATATAAAAATTTCAAATGATGATAAGTTCATCAGTTTGTTGTGTTCTCTACCAGATTTGTGGGATACTCTAGTTGGTTCAATAGGTAGCAATGCGATTGCCTTACAGTTTGATGAAATAGTCTCATCCTTGTTGTCGAAGGAGATGAGACAGAAAAGTACGGAGGTCCAAAATGGTGATGCATTTTTTGTATGAGGATAGACCTAGAATAGAAACAAAAATAAATTCTCGAGTTGGAGATCTAAATCTCTAGGAAAAGTTGTAAAGGTGTGTTAGAAATGTGGAAAGGAAGGGCATTTCAAAAATGACTATAGATCTAAAGATCTTGAGAAAGGAAAGGGATATGATGATTCTCTTTTGGCAGAGGTGAAAACCACCTCAGATGAAGGTGGGAATGTGTACTTGGCTTCTTCTTCAGGTACACACGTAGATCATGAGGCATGGTTGATTGACTCAGGTGCATCCTTTCACATCACTCCCCACAGGGAGTGATTCTATGAGTATGATAAATATGATGGTGGTGATGACTTCTTATGGTATGACAGGAAAGCTAGAATCGTTGGTCGTGGAAAAGTCAAGTTGAAGTTGCAAGGTGGAAGAATTAGAACACTTCCAGGTGTTCTGCATTTTCTTGCATTGGCCAAAAATATGATTTCTATAAGCAAGCTGGATGATGCAGGCGTAAAAACAGTGTTTGAGAAAGATACCTGCGAGATGTTTTGGGGAGAACTGGTATTGATGCAGGGAGTTCAGATTGGAAATCTATAAAAGCTTCAGGGTAGCACTGCTATTGATGGGTGCAACATTTCTGTGGTTCCTGAAAGTGAAGCTGAAAATTTAGTGGTCTCTGGAGAAAAGACCATGCTATGGCATCAAAGACTTGGGCATATTGGAGAGAAGGGCCTTCAAATACTTCATGGTAATGGTATGGTAGAAGGTATGTCTAATTTCTCTATGGATTTTGATTTCTGTGAAAATTGTGTATATGGGAAGTAGACTCGGGTGAGTTTCCCCTTTGGTGCTAAGAGGATGAAACATATATTAGAGCTTGTGCATAGTGATGTGTTTGGACTTGTGTCAGTTCCATCACTGGGTAAGTCTATGTACTATGTATCATTTATAGATGACTTTTTAAGGAATACATGGATATATTTCCCCAGGAAGAAATCTGAAGTCTTTAACAAGTTTAAAGAATTTAAGGCTCTGGTGGAAAACTAGATAGAGAAGAAGATAAAGGTACTGAGGACAGATAATGGTGGACAGTTTTGCAAGAAGGAATTTGAAGAGTTATATAAGAGTGTGGTATAGCACGACAGAAGAATACTCCATACACACCTTAGAAAAATGGAGTTGCAGAAAGAATGAACAATACGTTGATGGAAAATACAAGAAGCATGCTCAGTGGTGTCAGGTTAGGACAAGAATTCTGGGCAGAGGCTATGGAGACTGCATGTTACCTGGTCAATAGATCACCCACATCAATGTTGGAGGATAATTGTCCACAAGAGGTATGGACCGGTAAGAAACCCTCTCTTTCACATCTGAGGGAATATGGATGAGATGCATAATTACATGTTCCAAAGGAGAAAAGAACCAAGTTGGATAGTAAATATGAAAGGTGCATATTTATTGGGTGTAAGGATGGTTTAAAAGGTTATAAGCTTTGGAACCCAGAAACAAGGAAGGTTGTGTACAACTGCGATGTGATGTTTACAGAGGTGAAAGATGTTATTAAACATGAAGTCCTATCAAAGGAACCCGATAAGATAGAGTTTGAGCTAAGGAGGAGGAATTAGACTCTACAACAGAAGAGGAATCAGAAGATTAAGAGACACAAACTCCAGTTGTGAGAATATTAGTTCGAGAAAGAAGGCAGCTAAAAAGGTATAGTCCAACTATTTTCTTTTCAAATTTTGCTTTATCTATTACTGATGATGATCCTAGAACTGTCAGGGAAGAATTCTATTAAGAGGATGGAAAACTCTGGAAAGAGGCCATGGTTGATGAAATTTCATCTTTGCACACAAATGAGGCTTGGGATTTGGTGGAGTTTCCAGCTGGAAGGAATCCCATTGGTAGAAAATGGGTGTTTACGAAGAATATGGATGCAGAAGGCAAGGTGGAGAAATACAAATCTTGGTTGGTAGAAAAAAGTTATTCCCAGGTGTTGAGAATTGATTTTGGTGATATTTTTTTCTCCTATTGCCGAGGTAGCTTCTATTTGATTACTTTTATCTGTTGCTGCGGCTTTTGATTTTGAGGTAGAATAGATGGATGTGAAGATGACATTTCTTCATGGGGATCTGGAAGAAGTGATCTACATGAAGCAACTTGAAGGCTTTGTGGTGAAGGGTAAGACAGAACTGGTATGTAGGTTAAAAAAGTATTTGTATGGGTTAAAATAGTCACCAAGGATGTGGTATCAGAAATTTGATGCATATATATGGGGACTTGGCTTCATTAGAAGCAAATCAGATCACCATGTGTATTTTAAATTAATTGGTGATTGTATTATTTATTTGGTATTGTATGTAGATTATATGTTGCTGATTGGAAATAACAAAGAAATTATCTAGGAATTGAAGACCCAATTGTCCTCCAAATTCGACATGAAAGATCTTGGTGCTGTAGACTATATTTTGGGCATGGAAATTAAACAAGATCATACAAAAAGGAAGCTCTAGTCAAACCAGAGGAAGTATGTCGAGACAATATTGAAGAGGTTTAATATGAAGGATAGTAAACTAGTGAAGGTTCCTATCCCTCTCGATGTAAAGTTATCTGTTGAACAGTGTCCCAAGACATAAGAAGAGGAAGAGGACATATCATGTGTTCCATAAGCAAGTACAGCCTGATGTATGCAATGGTATGTACTATACAAGACAATGCACATGCAGTGGAAGTATTGAGTGGGTTTATATCAAAACTAATGAAGGAGCATTGGATAGCAATGAAGTGGGTTTTTAGGTATTTGCATGGCACTAGTGATTATGGTTTATGCTACCAAGGAAAACTAGGATTGGACAAAGTTTTGGACATCCATTGCTTTGTTGATGTAGATTGGATTGGAGATCTAGATTAGAGAATATCTACAAGTGGGTATGTGTTTAACCTATTTGGAGGTGCAATCAATTAGATGAGTAAGAGATAGTCTGTAGTGGCACTTTCAACTACAGAGGCAGAATACATGGCAACCACTCATGCAAGCAAGGAAGCAATTTGGTTGCAGAGATTGTGTTCAATTATGGGGTTAGTACAATGAGCTATAAGGTTAGACTATGATAGAAAAAGTGAAATTTTCTTGGCAAATAACCCTGCTTATCATTTAAAGACAAAGAACATTGATGTTCAATATCACTTTGTAAGGGATATGGTTGAGGACAAAAAGATGTTGCTGGTAAAGGTGGAGACTTTGAATAATACTGTAGATATATTGACAAAGTCTGTGAGCACTAAGAAGTTCTCTTGGTGTAGAGAAACAATGGGCATTGTAGGGGTGGACCAATGACTAATCTCTCATGTGGCTCCTCGTGGAAAGAAAACAACAAGTGGGAGAATGTGGGTGTGTGTTATATCCTTTCCACAACTATCCCCACGCGCAGGGTGGCCAAAGGGGGGGGGGGGGGGTGATAAACCCCCTTTTTAATTGCATTAGGTGCAACAGGGGGGGTTTGAGGGGGCAGTAGCCCCCCTCTATGGGGTGTGGGGCAGTGCCTCAGGGAATTTTTTTTGGACCCTATATTAGGTGGGCGAACCTACCTATGATTTTGTGCGTAGTTTTCTCACATGTTTTTGGGAATGATGGTTTTCTGCCCATGGTATTTTGTAGATCCAATCAAGGGAACTACAATTATGTTCTAATCCAAGGTTAATGGATTGGGGTTTATGGTTGCTTCGACATCTATATATATGTATTGTAAAATTGAAAGGAATAAAATGAAAAATAAATCTGGTAAACTGGGTTTTGGGATCTAGGGGAAAATCTCTGTGTATATATGTTTTAGGTTTTATGCTCTCGCCATTGTTTATTTTCTACTTTTAGAATTCATATGCAGGTAATTTCTGTATAGGTTTTAACAATACACCTTTGAGCCGCGAGCAGTTAACCAATGAAAAATCATAAAATTCAAAAGGCATATCATGTAGGATGGAAAAATCAAGCTCAGGGTAACTCATGTACCATGATTCCTCCCTCTTACATATCATTTACCCAAGTATGGACTTCCCTTTCATTAGCTACCCTTGTACCATGGCATGTGATCCATGTTTTCCCCTTCATCCCCTACTATGTTCCATCACTTTATCACATGCCACCACCATTTGAATGATGTACCATGGACATACCACCCCCTTTATGAGTAGAAACCACCTAATAGGGTGCTTGATTATCCTCCCATTGAGCTTGGAGACATTTACACATGCCAAATCCCACTATGGAAGGGAATGCCATTATGAAGTGCCCACTTGTTTTCCATGGTTTGTAAACTCTCTTACTTGATTTATTTAATGACTTGGTGTACTCGAGGGCAAGGGGACACATTGAATATTATGCAGGATTACAGATGGTCTCCATTTTGGGTTTGGTCTCCCTATACGTGGTCCAACCCTCCAGAGGGCTACATTGGTACATGTAGGGTGTGTTTGGAGAGCCATGAGCCTCCACAATAATAAGCAACATTCCTGGGATCCCCATAGTCATTCAGAGATTTCTCATGGTTCACCTATTCAACAAGGAAGATTCACCTGGTTCACCATGCCCAATTGGCTCCATAGTTGCACCATACACTTGACAGATGGTCCAAGATCTATATGATGATTTAGCATCACTTATATCATCATCCTAGCCCTTACAAATGGTCTATAGGCATCTTCAATCTGTTTGGAGACCCATGAGGACATTTGTGTGCCCCCACATCCATTTGGGAGCACCACAGATTTATTACTTGGAGAACAAGGGGCCAACCCCTTGTCCACTATTTTGAGTCCTATTTCACATTATGGAACCTATGTACAGGCCTCCTTGAAGGTCCAATGACACATGTTATTGATCATTCAACCCTATTGAGAGGCTTACTCCTTTGTTATTGAGATAGTTTGGTGGGCTTGTCACTAAAAGTACTTGTTATTTTGCACATTATTTTATTCTAGGGGTTAAATTAGGCAAAAATAAACTAAATCGAATTCATCAGATATTCTATAAATATATGATGAGTTGATTCATTCTCTCATCATCACTTTGATTGATCATATTCTCTTATGAGATTTCCACTATTCCCTTTGAAGGACGAAATTTGATGGATGGATGAATTTTAATGTTTGGATATCTTCATTTTTCTCTTGGAGCTTCTATAATGGCATATGATGATGATTGGATATAGTTTTTATCACATGTAAGTGCTCTTTTAATGTTATTTTGTCATTATTTTATATGTCACATAAATGATGTTGGGATTTTCGCTATACTAGGCCAAAATTTTGTTGCTTTTCTTGGATGAAAGGTTATAAAATTTTCTTTTATTAGTGTTGCATCCTATTATATGAATGTTCCTAGAGATATTTCATTGAAATTTATCTTGACAAGTAATCACATATTGCACATTGAAGTGTAAATACCTTGAAGCAGTTTTCTTGATGCCCTAATTATCATGCGAAATTATTCTAGAGGCCTCCTTGACTTAATGAAACCATCCTAAGCGTTGGAATCTTCTTGACTCCATTTCTTCCATAGGTTATCACCATAAATCATACTCTTTATCACCTCTCTTTTATTCTAGGCTTAACCTCCATAGGGCACCTAGGGCATCACATTTCTCACAAACTGCCCATCAAAAAAATTCTATCTCCTAGCGTCTACTGCGTTGTTGTGTCTCCTAGGGGCTCTCCAATTTTGAAGCCATTCCGATGGTGGGATCTTGAGATATTTCAAGCCTTAGCTCTGAGATCAAATCTTTCCCTTTAATTCCCTTAGCTAGTTTCCTAATTAATATCATTGTTTCAAGATTGTTGAAAATTATTCCTTTGATCTCCTTCTCCTCCTCTATTAGGTCAAGCATGCCCTTGATTGAACAATTCCACCCTTTTGACTTGGAAGGTAATTCTATAAAGACCATTTGGAAACCAAGTCTTCATAAGGGCTTTTAGGACTAGGTCCCTCCTTAAGAGGTCTCATTCCCAAAACCTAGCCCCTAAGACCCTCTTGGCCCTTCTTAGAGAGCCTTTCATCTTGCCTCTAGGGCAAGCAAGCCATATATTAAGTATCTCTTGTGAATAGGCCTCTTCAAGAATCACTCTTTTCCCTTTATTAACCCATTTATCTAGGTGATTCTCTTTATACCGGGTCTCCTCCCATCGGTGAAAGTCCTTAAAGAGTATGGAGCTTTAGCTGAGATGATAGTTTGAGTGATAACAAGTACAGTTGCAACTAGAAATTTAAAATTGACCCCTTAATTGAAAAGTGATACTTCAATTAGTAGGCCTCATTTTTTAATGGGAAAATTGCAATTTTTTTTTTTTTATAAATATAGCCTTGATAAATAATACCTTTGGAACCAAATCTAAAACCAACCATAAAATTCAAAGATGTGTTATCAATAACACCCTACTTTTAGGGGGCTTAAAATTGAAACATTTTAAAAATTATTGCGTGCTAGCCCAATATTGTTGCAAGAAAATGATAAAATAGAACAAAATTAAGGGGAAAAACAAAAAAGAAGAGAGAAAAACACCTTATCTTTCCCAAAAATTATTAATACAATTTAAAAACAACATTTTAGATTAAAAAAAAACATTAAAAAGTAATATACTTTAAAAAATAAAGACATTTATCATTTATGGGAATTCCACTGGGTACAAAGGAAAATAATCATTCCTCCCAATAATTCAAAATAAACCCAATTAACTTAAAAAATATTATTGTTAATTCCCAATTAACTTTAAAAAAAAATATTGTTAATTTTCTAAAAATATGAAAAAAAACTTTAAAAAAGGAAAAACATTAAAAAATGAAATTGATAAAAAAAATTCAATTTTACATTAAAAATTATAAAAATTAATATTTATAAAGATGAATATTTAAAAGACAAATCATTTAAAAAATGCAATTAAAAACTTTTTTTTAATAAGTTTTTTATTTTTACTAAACTAATATTAGTTTACATAATATCAAAATCCATTTAATTGAACATAATAATAAATTAATTAGCGATTTTGGCTTATTAATGCTTGTGAGGAAGAAGGTTTATGCGGGATAACGAGAGTGTGGGACAAGATACATAAACTTTATTCGACAATGTTTTGTATATTTGCATACATTTGAGCATATTAAATATTAATCAATTAATTAGTGGTTTGGGCTTATTAAAATTTCAAACATGAAATGTTTGGGTTATGTGTATATTGGTTATGAAATAAGGGTTGGCGATTAGTTGTTACCATTACTATGTTGACATGGGCTCGTTTTATTTCAACTTCTCGAATACTAAGTGCATTTGTGGCTTCACATTTAGTAATGAAATAGTTATACTAAATCTAATATTTTTTAAATGTGTATGAGGAAGTGGTGTTGTGTGATAAAACGAGTGTGCGAAACAAGAAACATGAAATTTTATTCGTAATGTTCGTACTTTCAAATACATTTCTTTTCCACACACTTCTATCGCAGATATCCCTTCCGTATAACACTACATATTAATCAATTATTTAGCATTTTGGGGTTATTAATGTGTGTGAGGAAGAAGCGTTGTGTGAGAAAACAAGCATGTGGGGCAAGGAATCGAAACTTTCTTTAGTAATGTTCCGTACCTCCACATACATTTCCACAAACTACATATTAGTCAATCAATTGGCAATTTTGGCTTATTAAAATTTGGGACATGAAAATTTTGGGTTACATATATATTGACTGTGAAATAAGAGATCTAACAATTTTTTAATATATTAATATTATTATTATCTAAAACATGAAATTTTGAAAGGTAATGTGATTATTCTAACTACTAATTCTATTTATTCTTTGTGCAGGTGCATTGCTAAGATCAAAATAAGATATCATGAATGAGTAAGGTATCATATTTAGTTAGTATCTAATATGTATGTTGAAAATTTAAAAGGTAATGTGATAATTGTAGCCACTAATTCTAGTTATGATATTAGTAGGAGCATGGGCTAGGTGTTTATCATGCAGTTTTTAGCAAACATATTTCCAATGCATGTTCGATTACTTTTTAGGGGATTTGGTTACAAAATTAGTTGTTGTCTATGATGTATTGTGGTCTTTCTAGTAGTTGCATGATGCGATGGATTTTCTCTGCAAGCTCATTTCGAATGTAGGTACAAAACATGTAACATATTTTCTAGGTAAGCAGTGCATCCTTCCTTATATATGCGAGTACTTAGAGAATTTATATAATATACGTTGCATCCCTGTAGAAATGTTGTGCACATTTCAAAAAGTGGATAATATGAAAGTGATAAAATGTTTATATGATATACGATACCATCATGTAGTTGTTAGGTCTGAATTATTTTTGTTGTTGGATAAATTTGTCATTGATGTCAATAAGATGGGAATCTAGGTGCATTATTGAAGCATGCCCTAGATGAAACCCTAGGTGTTGATAGAAAACCCTAACTCTAAGAGTATTGTTGAAACCCATGCATTGGTGTCCTAAGCATACCCTAATCCTATGCACGTAAAACCATAAGCCCTAAATGCATATGTCAAATACATAAATTATAGCTCTAGTTTGTCTATGAAACCCTAAAGGCTACCATAAATCACATATGAAGAAGAAACCCTTGATTGTTCAAGCCATGAAACCTTAAAGTCTATAATAAAAGACATCTTCATTAATCAAGGTGGATATTGGTGGCCATCCGCCAATTCCACTTGGAGCCCCACCATTGTTTCTTTTAGTTTTTCAGTTTCCTTAATTGTAGCACAATTTACAATTTTTAGCATTTTTTTTGGGTCCTAAACTTCTGGAGCCGTTTTGAGGCCCTAAATGACATTTTTTTGGCAATCTACCACCAACGATTTTTTTTGAATTTTGTCCTTTCCATCGTAATCTTTAGAGAGCTTGTTACCATGGGGTATCATGTGTGTCAAACGGAGATATTATGACCGAGTCACGACCTCGGGAAGTTGACTGTCCAACTAACCCCAACGGGGCCCATAAATTATTGGTGTTACATCTCCTTGGGTAAGGGTTTTGTTTGTTTAGGGTTTTCTCTTATTGTTCAATAATAAAAAGGCCCTTGAGCCTCATTGTAAGGCAGTTCAGAGGCATGTAGCTACCACATCTCTTCTGAGGGATGAGCTACAATCACCTGAGCTATTTTATTTCCATTTCCGTTACTAGGTATATTTCAGTATTTTACATTAATCAAATGAAGTATTATTTTTGTTGCATCTCTGTATTTATGGTTATATCTGTAATTTGTTGTGTTCCTATTTAAATCCAGATAAGTGGTATTAGAGCGGTCTTCTCTTTCTCTGTTTTTCTTTGCATGTCCCCAACAAGGTTGGGATATAAGGAGTTAGGGCTTGAACTGGTCAAACCTTTGCAAGACCAGCCTCGTAAATCTTGACGGCCTCCCATGGCAGATGAAAAAAAAGACGAGGAGGCAGGAGATCTTGTCAAAATCTTACTCGAAGAGGTCCTTGAGAAACAAAGGGATTCCATGCTGGACAACTTTGCCCAGATCCTTCATCAGCTACTGAGGGGTGACACATCTACTTCCAGTAGCTACTCTGGAAGTGCCACACCCTTTAAGGTACAAGTTAACTTTGACATTCCCACATTCGAGGGTTAGATAGATGAAGACGCTGTAGATACATGTTTAAATCTGTTATAAGGGTATTTTTCTGTTCATGATTTTTCCGAATGGGAAAAGATTACTTTTGATCTTCTCAAAGCCAACCCCCACATCAATGACTGGTGGGAAACCTACTGCGAGCAGAAGGATGAAAGTATGACCTCACTGTTTTTAGTCGCACCCACTTGGAATTCATTCTGGGATGCCATGAAGGAGCAGTACTACCCTGTTGAAAGTTATGAGGATAAATACATAAAGTGGACCATGCTGGGGCAAGGAAGGGACCAAGAAGTGTTCACACAAAGTTGGGTATGAAAGATACTGAGTAGCATTTGGTACTCAAATACTGCGGCTATCTACACAGGTACATTCAGGATGAGATGGAGTTCGAGGACATCTCCTTGCTCGGCACAACATACCGATACATTGTCAAGATCAAAAATAAGTTTAAACAGATGAAGCAAGACTTTGGATCTGCGAATCTAAACCAAAGGAAAGGTGCCCCCAAACCACATAATAAAGGACAATTCCAAGGCGGGTGGCCCAGGACAACCACCAAAGCTGCAAGCAAAGAAAAACACCTTGAAGCCGAAGAAGGACATAGGAAAGGGGTGTGAGTTCCATAGCAACTCCACTCACAATACAAGTTAGTGTCAGGCCAAGCAGTCATTGGTGGCCGAGCTAAAGGCTTTAGAATCAGATGCATGTTCCGACTCTGAGTCAGAACCCAAGAAGGGGAATGACAAAGGGAAGTTGATTATTGATGTGGAGCCCAACGCCACCATTGCCACCATGAAGATTCAAAAGGAGGAACCCAAAGATCTAGAGGAGGAGGAGCACCTCTTCCACTCCCAGATGTGGGTAAAGGGTTCCGCTCTATAGTTCATTGTCGATAGCAGGAGCCAAAATAACCTCATTTCGGCAGAGATCGTGAACTGGCTAGGCTTATCAACCACAACACATCCCCAACCGTACACCATCGGGTGGCTTCACCAAGGATGGATCTTCGTGTGAGCCAGCAGTGTCGCCTTCCATACAACATCAAGCCCTTCATAGATGAGGTATTATGGGATGTTTTTCCCCTTGATGTTTGTGATGTATTATTAGGCCAACCATACTTGTGGAAGCAACATGCTATGTATGAATCAAGGCCTCATGTTGTTATTGTTACTTTAGGAAATAAGTTGTACAGGATACCAGAGGTAGCACTGCTTATCATCATCTCTTTGGTTACTGCAAAACAATGTAGTAAGCTCATTTCCAAAACTGGGAAATTTGTTTTCCTAATGATACACCCTTAGGGAAAGAAGAAGACAGTGGCCACGACCTCTAAATCGGGCCCCTCCACATGACAACTACAGATGGACAAGGTTGTGGAGGATTACGAGGACATCTTCTCACCCCCCACATGGGTTTCCCTGCATTGTCAGGTCAAGCACTCCATCGATCTGACCCCAGGTGCGTCGCTTCCCAATCGACCAATCTATTAGCACTTCATTCTGAAGAATGATGAAATCAAGAGGCAGATTTAGGAGATTCTCCAGAAAGGTCACATCCAACCAAGTTCATTTTCGTATGGGAACTTGATCGTGTTGGTATAGAAGAAGGATGGGACTTGGAGACTTTGTATTGACTATTAGGCACTGAACAAGATCACTGTCTGGAATAGGTACTTGATCCCATTGATTGATGACCTTTTGGACCAACTGAAGGGGGGAAAATATTTCAGCAAGATTGACTTGAAGTCAGGATATCACAAGGTACCAATCAAACCATCTGATGTGTGGAAGACTCCCTTCAAAGCCAAGGAGGGCCTTTTCGAATGGTTGGTTATGCCTTCCAGGTTGACGAATGCTCTTGCAACCTTCAAGAGGTTGATGGATGACATCTTGTGGCCATTCAACAACTCATTTGTAGTTGTATACTTGGATGACATCCTGATCTTCAACCAGAGCTTGGAAAAGCACCTCCACCACATCCAATAGGTTCCCCAAACACTATGATAATACAAGCTATGTGCCAATTGGAGAAATGAACTTTTGGCATGACCCAAGTTCAATATCTGGGATACATTATTGATGAACGGGGGTGCATGTGGATCCAACCAAGATCCAAGTCATTTGAGATTGGCCATCTCCAACCACTGACAGAGCTCTACAACTATCTGGGTCTTGCCAATTTCTACTACAGGTTTGTGTTGGGATTTTCTCATATCACTTGGCCCTTGAGTCAAGTCACCAAGGGAGGAGCAAGAACAAAATTATTTTGGTCTGAATCTTAATAGAAGGCATTCACAAAGTTGAAACATTGCCTCTACTCCGCACCAGTGCTCGTGTTACCAGACTTGCAACAACCATTTGAGATCGAGGTAGATGCCTCTGACTGTGCTATTGGGGTAGTCCTTACTCAACACGAGCATCTAGTGGCATATCACAGTGAGACACTTTAAAAAACAGTCTGGAAGTATCCTAGTTATGACAAAGAGATGTATTCCATTGTGAAAGCCTGCTAACAATGGAAGCATTACATTTTGGGGAAGGAAACGATCATCCACACAGACCACCAGCCCCTGCAGTTCATACAGGCGCAAGGGAAGGGAAGCACCAATAATTTGAATATCAAGTATAAGAAGGGAAGTTCCATTTGAATATCAAGTATAAGAAGGGAAGTTCCATTTGAATATCAAGTATAAGAAGGGAAGCACCAATAATTTTGTAGATTTCCTTAGTTGACCACCAATCATGGTGTTAACCACCGTGCTCAACTCTTGTGGGCACGAGACTTCTGACTGGCCACTTCTCTACAAAAGCGACCCAGAATTTAGCCACACATACCGGACACTCTTGGAGGGTTAGCATGTTCTACATTTTCACCTCTAGGGTGCCCTGTTATGCCACCTGGGTCACCTTTGTGTTCCTTCAAGCGAGTGCGCCAAGATGATTAGGGAAGCACATTATAGTCAGGTTGCTAGGCATTTCATGGTCAAGAAAATGGTGGCAATATTGTAGATGTATTTCTATTGGTCGAATCTTCGATAGGATGTTAGGAAGTATATCAGATCCTGCACTGTCTGTGCCATTGCCAAATCGACCATCAAGAAGCAAGGCCTCTATACTCCACTGCATACCCCTAGTCGACCTTGGGAATCCATCTCCATGGATTACATGTCGGGCCTTCCTTCTACTAAGCATGGAAATGACTGTGTTTTTGTGGTCGTCGATAGGTTCTCAAAGATGGCCATTATGGCGGCCTGCAAGAAGAATATCACAACAGAAGCCACTACTAAACTATTCTTTGAATGTGTGTGGGTACACTTTGGGATCCCATAGTCTATCATCTTAGATCAAGATAGTAGGTTCCTCAGTACATTTTGGTCCAGTCTTCAGTCATTGCTGGACACCAAATTCACTAAGTCCACAACCTTCCATCCCCAAACTGATGGCTAGGCAGAGGTTTTCAACAGGATGATAGTACACATTTTGCGCATGTACAACTCAAAGCATCCATGTACATGGGATGAGAGCCTCCCCTATGTTCATCATAGATATAACCAGGCTCTCCATAGCTCGACTGGGCACAACCCTTTTCATGTGGGCTTGGGATTGTAGCCATTATCTCCCACTGATGTGGACATGCCATTTGCATCTACTCAGGCAGATTCGGCTCATGTCCAGTCTAAAACAAATAAGACAAACAAATTCATTGAGCACATCCAACATATCTGCCAATAGGTCCATGACATTATGGAGAAATCAAATGGCAAGTACAAGCAGTGACATGATCAACATCGGGTGTCACACAAGTTTCAGGTGGGAGACAAAGTATGGTTGCATTTGCAAAAGGAATGCCTTAACGGAGCCTATCAGAAACTCAGATCACTCTGATATGGTTGTTACACCATTACCAAGGTTGTGGGAGACAATGAATTTGAGCTCAACATTCCCCAATTCCTTGGCCTCCACCCAATGTTCAATGTAGACTGCCTTCGACCATACTTTCCACCATTACTAAACACATCGAACATTGCAGAACAACTCACACGAACATAGTTAAATATAGATTTCATGGAACAAGCTACAATTGATCAGATCATGGACATGCAGATAAATCACACTTACCAGCAGAACATCCAACTGTATCGACTTGTCAAAGCAGGCCAACTCCTTCAACAGGGCGAGTGGCTCACTAGGGACCAAGTTCAGCAGAAGTTTCCTCATCTCATGGAGGAACTCAACGCAATGGGGACCATTGCTTCCTAAGGGGGGAGGAATGATCTAGGTGGATATTCGTGGCCTCCTGCCAATTCCACTTGAACCCCCACCATTGTTTCTTTCAATATTTCAGTTTCCTTAATTATAGCACAATTTACTATTTTTAGTAGTTTTTTGAGTCCTAAAATTTCAAAGCCCTTTTGAGGCCCTAAGCAACATTTTTTTGGCAATATACCGCCTGGGATTTTCTAAGAAAATTTTCTTTTCCGTCGTATTCCTTGGAGATATCTTTCCAACGGGGTATCATGCGTGTCAAATGGAGATAATATGACCAAGTCACGACCCGGGGAAGTTGGCTGTCCAACTAACCCTAACGAGGCCATAAACTCTTGGTGTTACATCTCCTCGGGTTAGGGTTTTGTTTGTTTAGGGTTTTCTCTTATTGTTCAATAATAAAAAGGCCCTTGAGCTTCATTATAAGGCAGTTCAGAGGCATGTAGCCACCACATCTCTTCTCAGGGATAAGCTACCATCGTCCAAGCAAGTTTATTTCCATTTCTGTTACTAGGCATATTTTAGTATTTTACATTAATGAAATGAAGTATTATTTTTGCTGCATCTTTGTATTTATGGTTATATTTGTAATTTGTTGCATTTGTGTTTAAATTTGGATCATTCATGAAAAGAAAAAAATATTTTTTATCATTATACACAATATTTCGAAAATTTGTTTACACCAACTTCAAGCCCTTTCTAGTAAGTTTAACTCAGTAAGTACATGTCATCTTTCCTAAAGGGATGTACCCTTTCACACTCACAAAAATCTATAAATACAATCCCCAACTCCTTTGTTTTGGCAAGAAATTTGGTCAAGCATAGAACTCATTTGAGATAGATGCAAATCCAAAGTAGCCCAACGAAGGAGAAAGAAGTCCGGTTTGGTGTCTTTTTGTGATTATTTTAGAATCTGAGTTTGGTAGTTGGTAGACTAAACCTTATAGGAAAGTTATAGGTAGTCTTGGTGCAACAAAACCTATAGACTTGTGGTGACCTGGGGTATACTCTTTTTGGACTTGTGATAAAATAATACTTGTGGTAGTTTCTTAGACACCTACGGACTTCTAAGAGAAAAAAATAAGGATAAGTACAAACCTAAATTAAAGGAAAAACTCACACTTGTGAAGGGACATCACTCAAGAAAAATCTGGACTGTGTGGAAGCACATTACAAAGACTTGGATTGATTTTTGGATTTCAAATATGAGAGACACTATTGTGCTATATCTCTTTGGAGGATCTTGTGGAGAATTGTTTTGGGGCTTTTATGGTGCATTTTTTGATCAGTGAAGACTAATTTCTTGGGATCTATGAAGATTGTTCATATCTGTGGTAAAAGAAGCTCTAAATAGAGCACAAATTTCAGTGAACAAGCTTAGGAGCTAATTTTGTAAGACAATGATCAAGAGTTCAGGACCAAGTGTCGTAAAAAAGGTCAAAAATGAAAGTGCTTAGAACGGTTTCAACCTAAACAACTGGATAGAGCTCGTCTTCTTGATTCTACCACCGTGAACAGTTCAGAAAACGGTCGTCATATGAGAAAGTTTTGCCAAAAAGAAGAATTGCCCAATAATATTGAAATTTTGAATTTTTTCATTTTTTTTTTTTTTTTTAAATAGAATATTCCTCGGAATTCTGTTTTGGGCAATGAATGGCAAGCTGGCACGTGGCAGGCCCAGAGACCAGCACGTGGCTCATGGTGATGTCAGCATATATATGTGGCGCATTTCAAAATTTTGTGGGCGGATGGAGGATTGAACACACGACCTCCCATGTATTAGCACTTTGTCTTACCATTCTGCCATGTCTGTGGGTCTTGTTTGATTTGCCAAATAAATGTTATTTGAATTTAAAAATGTGTATGGGCAGGGATTGAAGGGGGCCAACCCCTAAGTGCCAGCCCCCATACCATGGGACTCCCACCCCATAACCGCGGGCCTAACTCAACCGCCGACACTATTGTAAACGGTTACCACATTGTGTTATACAACATGTTCACATTGCCACCAAACGAGGGAGTTAACACACAGTTCACCGCTCGTCCACTAATCATCCAGGCACACCATCCAAGGTAAACTGCGTGTTGATAAATGAGTTCACATGTTCCATTAAAAAAATCTGTTAATTGGCGGTCTGTCTGGCGGAGGATTTGGCAGAGCGCTCCAAAAATGGTGGAATTGCCTATTTGTCAGGGTTATCTGGCAGTTAGCCAGTTTTAACTGGAGTTTTTCTAGGGAAGAAAGTTATTTGTTTTATTCCACAAGACATCAAACTTCAAGTATGTGTATGTCAATGACTTCTAAGTGTTTACTTCGTTATTTCTTTAGGCAGAGCCTATAGAGGGCCAGGTAGCCTCTGGAACTCATCCTCTCTTTAGAGGTGACATATTCGGTGAATGCCCCTACAGTCTATCTCTGTATAAGAAATAAGAAGTTTTCACATTTTCAAAGGTCACTTGGAGTGTATAGCTCACATTTATGGGAAATGGATCAAGATGGTATCAGAGCACTAGGTTTGTTTGACTGACATCAGTAGCTTGAAAGGTGTCTTAAGCAGTGTTGAAGATTGATTGCTTTATTATTCTGAAAATTGCTTGTTGTTTGAGTTTGCTGAAGTTTGGGGATAGCTACTAAATAGCTAAGTCTTGGAAAAGACAAAAAGGAATAGCAGATATTTTCCTTACCCCGAGGACCTCAAGACAATCCATGAAGCACAAGAAGTTTGATGCAAAATAGGTTGTTTGAATAAGAGTTTGACTCTGCAATCATTTGATTCAGGAATTTGTTAATAGATTCTGAATTTTGTTGAAGCTCTTTGTTCATTTTTATAATGACAACTTCCATAAGTGAGTTCTCAAAATCATCCTCCTTCACAAGATTCTTTGATGAAGGCTTGAAGTAAGAATTTTTCATCATGATGGATATGGTGAGAGAAATGTATGAGGATGAAAGGCAGAGCTCTAGACTTCAAGAGCAGTTGAATTCCATGAGGGAAGAGAAGCAATTACTTTTTGACCAATTGCAGGAAATGGAAGGCCAACTTCATATTGCAAACATGAATCTGGAAAGGATGCATGAATTGGAGACACAACTCCTTGTTGCCAAAGAAGCCTTAGCCAAGTCTCAGCTTGAAGAAGAGGTAAACAATTCTAGTTTGTCTTCAAATTCTTATAAGAATGTTTATGTTAGTTCTTTTGAGAAACATACAGAGGCATAGGGTCCAAGTTGATGTCCAAAATGGGATATGAAGGAAAAGGATTGGGCAAACATGCACAGGGTATAGTTGAGCCAATAATGGTTGAGGTAAGGCCTAAGAATTTGGGTCTTGGCTATGGAAAATCTTATGGAGAAAGTTCCAAAGTGGCCATGAAGGCAATTGAAACACCTAGAAGGAGTTTCATTTCAAGTTCTCTATCTCAAGGTTGTAAAGGTTGTATCCTTGAGGAATGCAATAGTTTGAAACATGTTTTGCAGGAAGAAGGTGTGCATAAGCATGCACTTGAATAAGAAAGTGTTGAAAGCTCTAAAACCATTGAAAGGATTGATAGCGTTCCAAAGGGAGCTTCTTCTTCTTTCGATTCACCTCCTTATGAAGGTAATGAAGGTAAAAGAAACATGTATAAATATGATTTCCATCCCACTTCCGTTGATCATGTAAAGCATGGAAAATTTCCACACAAGCATTGGAAAATAATTGCATGTCCTTTTTGTGGTTTGGTTAACCATAGGGTTTCTAGATGTTGGAAAAGAATGGCAACATACAGGAAACTTTTGAAGGAAAGGAGGAAAGAAGCCAAAGTTCCATTGAACAATGCAAATCATGCTGTCAAGAAGATGAACATGTGTTGCACTTATTGCCATAAGCAAGGACATACTGCTAAAAGGTGTTGGACTCTGAATCCAACAATGCTTCCACGAAAGTTGAACAAATTGGAGAAAGAGTATGGCAAGAATGGGAAGGAAGTTTCCATCATTGATATGTCTCAGGATGATACACATGTTGATATTGATGTGCATTTAAAGGAAGCACCTTTGAAATGCATTGGTAAGAAATGGTTAGAATTCTTATCCAATTAAAGTTGCATGTCTTTTGATTGAATGCATTTCTTTGTTAAGGGAATGCAAGTTGCAGGATGGAAAAGCTAAGTATGAGATTCACTCTATTTCAGCTCTTGTCACCCACATGTGTTTTTATTGGGTTGATGTACCTGTTGGTCTTAGAAAAGAAGAGTTGAAGTTGCACTTGTACATAGATGTTGTAGGTGTGTTTATTGAACTGTATATAGTTCATTGTTTTTGATACATACATGTGTTTGTAAATGTATCTTGTTGACAGTCGACTAGTGTCGCTTGTGAGCACACTTTTACATTGTCGATTGTGTCACACATTGATTATCGACTTGTGTCGATTGTGGTGCACATGTTTTGTTGACTTGTGTCGATTGTGTACACACTTGTTATGTTGATGGTTGAGTCCATTGTTCAACATATTTCAGGACAAATTGTTGTTGATGATTGTCTTGTTGCACAAGATACCTTTGGTGTCATTTGGTGCAGGGAAAGAATTTGGTGCAAAGTTGTGCACAATTCTATGAGTTGGAAAAGCATGCATGCAAAGAGGGCTCAAATTTCAGCATGGGTCTCTACTTCTTTTGAGAAGTTTTTGCAGCAAGTATCCCAAGAGTCTGGGATGAGCATTTGTAGTACATTCAACATGCTACAGCTGGTAAAAGCATTCTCATTTGGAAGGCAGCTCTTCTTCTGGAACGGAGGTGCCATGGATGGGCATCGTGACAGTTGGCAAGCCCACATGTTTAGAGGAAGATTTTAGCTCATATATTAGCAAGTATCATTGCTGGTTTCTGCAAATTTTTAGTTTGTCTGGCGAACAAGCTTGGTCGAGATTCGACAAGTACTTGGCTTATGCAGCGAAAAGTTGCCATGACGATAGTTGGCAAGGCAAGAAATTTTGGCATTAGTATGCTCTTTTGGCTGAACGGAAGAGGATATTTCTATTCCCCAAGTGCTGTATAGTTCAGTTCAAAGATTCAGTAAGCTTTTGGGGACCAAAAGCCTTCTCATTTTGGAGGTGTGATCAGGATCTTAGGACCAAGTGTCGTAAAAAGGTCAAAAATGAAAGTGATCAGAACTGGTTTGAACCTAAATGACCGGATAGAGCTCGTCTTCTTGATTCCGTAACTGTGAACGGTTCAGAAAATGGTCGTCATATGAGAAAGTTAAGCGAAAAAGAAGAATTGCCCAATAATATTGAAATTTTGAATTTTTTCAAAAAAAAGAAAAAATCGAATATTCCTCGGAATATTTTGTTTTGGGCAACGAATGGAAAGCTGCCACGTGGCAGGCCCACAGACCACCACATGGCTCATGGTGACGTCAGCATATATATGTGGCGCATTTCAAAATTTTGTGGGCAGATGGAGGATTGAAGACACGACCTCCCATGTATTAGCACTCCGTCTTACCGTTTTGCCATGTCTGCAGGCCTTGTTTGATTTTCCCAATAAACGTTATTTGAATTTAAAAATGTGTATGGGCAGGGATCTAAGGGGGCCAGCCCCTAACTACCAGCCCCATTACTATGGGACCCTCGCCCCATAACCGCGGGCCTAACTCAACTGTTGGCGCTATTGTAAATGGTTACTGCATTGTGTTATACAACATGTTCACATTGCTACCAAACGTGGGAGTTAACACACAGTTCATCGCCTGTCCACTAACCGTCCAGGTGCACCATCCAAGGTAAATTTCCCATTGATAAATGCGTTCACATGTGCCATTAAAAGAATCTATTAACCAGCGATCTGTCTGGCGGAGGATTTGGCGGAGCGCTCCAAAAATGGCGGAATTGCCTATTTGTCGGGTTATCTGGAAGTTAGCCAGTTTTAACTGGAGTTTTTCTAGGGTAGAAAGTTATTTGTTTTATTCCACAAAACACCAAACTTCTTTAGGCAGAGCCTGTAGAGGGCTAGGTAGCCTCTGGAACTCATCCTCTCTTTAGAGGTGACATGTCCGGTGAATTCCCTTACAATCTATCTCTGTATAAGAAATAAGAAGTTTTCACATTTTCAGAGGTCACTTGGAGTGTATAGCTCACATTTTAAATTATGGGAAATGGATACCTTGCACCCTTAAACAAGTACATTCCATTTTCAGATAAGAAAATATTAAAGAGAACCGTGTAAAAGTAGTGTGTTGAAGTTGAAAACCCATTATAGATAGTTTTGAAACATTTGAAGACATTCTTGATTGGGTAGATTTGTGGGTTTGAATTTGTTTCACTTGGAGAAGGACTTGTTGACCTATTGAAGAAGTGTTGAAGAATTGATAATGCACACCAGATACTTGCTAAAGTATCTTAGAAAATTCCTTTGAAGGCTATTTTGGAGCATACCTAAAGGAGCTATTGATCATTGTGTATATACTTTGTGAATAAGTTTTGTTGGAGAAACTTATTGAAGACATTATCAAGGCATCATTGTTGAAGCCATTATTTAAGGTGTTATCAAGGTCTTTATGGTGTATCCTTAGAAAGGATTCCTTGTGCAAATATGAAGAGGCTTGGAGACACATATAAGAATTATTGAAGATCCTGTTAAAACAAACCCCAGTACATTGATGAAGCTTGGTGAAGGTATTCTTAGAGACATACTTTGAAGATATTTGGGAGATAATGTTTAAAATTTGTTAAAGATATTTTGGAAATCTCGAGGAATCACTAAATTGTCTTGAAGCCGTGGGTTAGAGCCTTGAAAATATCAGGTTGGAGCTTGTATTGCAGAGAGGATTGGAGTCCTCAAGAAGACCAAGTTGGAGCTTGGTGGAGTATAAGGTGGGAGCCTTGAAGTATAGGTTGGAGTCTAGTTTCCTAAAAGTTGGAGTTTTCATCTAGGGTTGGAGCCCTGAAGGAATCATAGGTGTGATTGTACAAATTGGAAATTGAGTTGTTGTAATAGAGGATTAGAGTTGTCTCCATTTTTTGTTAATAAAAATATTTATTTTGAAGTTCATTTCATGTTCTGTTTTAAGCAATCTTAATTGGTAAAATAGAAATTGAAAAAGGAAATACTGATTTAACACCCCCCCCCCCCCCCCCCCCCAAGTATTTCCAACAATTGCTATCAAAGCTAGTACCTTCAACATTAGTCTAATAACTAGAAGTTATATCCTTAGAACACAAATGGAAAATTCAAGGAAGAAAGTCTCCAATCCTTCTAAATATGTCTCCTCCCCATTCAAGAAATTAGATGAAAAGTAGGTTGACAAAGCTCCCTCCTTCGATGGAACAAAATATGAAGCATGGAGATATAGAATGGAAATATTCTTGATGGCTCAAGGTCTTGAATTATGGGAGTCAATGACTACTCTAGTATTTGAAGAGTCAAAAGAATTTGATAGAAAAGCTATAAAAGAAATATTGAGTGACCCACCAAATCCTCTAAAGGTCAAAGTGGAGAAATGTTCATCAACAAAAGAGTTTTGGGAAAATATTCAATATCTTCACTCAAAAGGACTGTTGGTCATGACCAAGAATATGATGGAAACGAGCATAAAGATTAACGAAGAATAAAATTGAAATAAAATATGAAGGCACCAATTGCATAAAGGAATATGATGATGAAGAGATATCTGAAGTTGAAATTGAGATATATCTCAAGACAAAGGTTGTAGCTTCCTTAGAAGAAATAAGCAATTTGAAAAGGGAAAATGAGGAACTCAAAAAGAAATTACAAGATGTTGATCATGACCTTGATAAGATAAAGGAGAAAGTTTTCCTTTTAAGGCATCAAGTACAAGAAACATATGAGGATCGCAATAGGCTTAAGGAGGAATTCAATCAAAATGAGGAAGGACACAATGAAGAGGTTGTTTCTTTAAAAACTCAACTAGAAGAAGTAGACAATAGGGAAGAAATTTTGACAAGTCATCTCAACCAAAGATCTGAGGACTTGAGTCATTTGAAAGAAAAAAATGGTCAACATGTTGAAGAAGTCAACTCCCCATAGATTCATCTAGAGGAAGCAAAGAGGGTAGAACAAGTAATGAAGATCCAACTGATAATGAAAGAAGAATAATGTGAAAGGCTTGAAGAAGATATTGTTTCTCTAAGAAAATAAGTTGATTAGTTGAAGAAAACATTGAACAAATCTCATGTCTTGGATGACATCCTAAGTTTTCAAACATCACCATTTGAAAAAGCTGGTCTTGGATATGCAGGTGAACATTCTAGCAAAAATAATGTAAACCTTAAAGAATCAAAGAACAAGAATGAGGAGAAGCTTGAAAGTTGTACAAATTTCCCTAGTTATAGAAAAAGAAAGGAGAGAAGTCAAACTAACATTGGAAAGACCTATGCTCCAAGAATACATGTTGATGATGTAAAAAATGTAGGTAGAAATAAATATTATCAAGGAAATTCAAGGCAGAACAATTTCAGAAATGATTCAAGACAATTCGCATCTTCCAAGTATCAACCTATATTTTTTGGCTATTTTTATTCTTATACAAGTTTTGGGAATATGGAAAAGGATTTTAGGGCATATAAAGAGGACTGTAATGAGTTCCCCAGAAGTAAATTTTCAATGAGATACTCTAACGTTATTACCAAAAAAAAATATGCTACATCATTCATGTACAAAATTGAATGCTTCAAATGCTTCAAATGTTGTACATATAGCTTGAGATTGCAATTGAAGTGGGTTCCTACACAATCTGAAGAGTTTTCAACCAAGCAGGGAGAAATAGCCAATTTTATTTGGAAAGGGTTTCAAGCCCTTTCCAACAAGTGCTCTCAAGTCTATTTGTTAAGCCTACTCAAGTTGGCTCAATAAATATGGGTTGACTCTCCTGAAGGGATATACCCTTTCACACTCACAAACAACTATAAATGCAAACCCTCACTTCCCTATTTTGGCAAGAATTTGTTTCAAGCATAAAATTCATCTGATATAGCCCCAAATCCAAAGCAACCTAGCAAAGGAGAAAGAAGTATAATTTGGTGTTTTTATGATTAGTTTTAAATCCGAGTTTGGTAGTTGGCAGACTGAACCTTGAAGGAAATTTTTGGGCAATCTTGGTGCAATTTTATTGGTGTGACAAAACCTATGGATCACTGTCTATGATAGAACCAGACCTGTGGTGACCTAAGGTATACTCTTTTTGAACTTGTGATTAATCAAACTTGTAGCAATGCCTTAGAGACCTGTGAACCTGTAAGAGACAAAAATAAGGATAAGTACAAACCTACATCAAAGGAGGAAATCACACATGTGAAGGGACATCAATAAGGTAAAATTCATATTGTGTGGAAGAACATTACAAATACTTGGATTGATTTTTGGATTCCAGATCTAAGAGACACTATTGTGCTATATCTCTATGTAGGATCTCTTGGAGAATTATTTTGGAGATTTTATAGTGCGTTTTTTAATCAGTGAAGACTAATTTCTTGGGATTTGGGGACACTGTTCATACCTTTGGTAAAATAAGCCCTAAACAAAGCACAAATTTAGTGGACATAATTTAGGAGTTGATTTTGTAAGACAATTTTAAAGAGAACCTTGTGAAAGCATTGTGTTGAAATTGAAAAGCCATTGTATAGATAGTTCTAAAGTGTTTAAAGAAATGATTAATTGAGTAGACTTTATAAATCGCACTAGATGCTTGTTAAAGTATCTTAGAACAATCCTTTGAAGACTATTTTGGAGCAGACCTAAAGGAGTTATTGACAATTGTGTAGACACATTGTGAAGAAGTTTTTTTGGAGAAACTTATTGAATACATCTTGTTGGGAATCATTGTGGAAGTCATTATTGAAGGCATTATCAAGGTCCTGATGGTGTAGCCTTAGAAAGGATTCCTTGTGTAGATATGAAGATTCTTGTAGACACATATAAGAGATGTTGAAGGTCCTGTTAAAATAGTCCTCAGTGCATTGTTGAAGCTTGGTGAAGGTATTCTTGGATACATACTTTGAAGACTTGTGGAGATAATGTTTAAAATTTATTGAAGATATTTTAGAAATATTGAGGAATCACTAAATTGTATTGAAGTTATGGGTTGTAGCCCTAGATGTTCGATCCTTGAAAAGATCAGGTTGGATCTTGTATTGTAGAGAGGCTTGGAGTCCTCAAGAAGACCAAATTGGAGCTTGGTGGAGCACAAAGTTGGAGCCTGGTTTGTTGAAGATTGGAGACTTCATCTAAGGTTGGAGCTCTAAAGGGGCCACAGGTGTGATTGCACAAACTGGAAATAGAATCGTTGAAATAGAGGATTGGAGTCCTTGCCATTTTTTGTTAATTAAAACATTTATTTTGTTGTTCATTTTGTGTTTTGTTTTAAGTGATCTTAACTAGTAAAATAAAAATTAAAAAAGGAAATACTTATTCACCTCCCCTCTCAGTATTTCTAATATTCGTGCTATGAAATTAGAAGCCCTTTTTTTTCTTATTTCTATAATTTGATATAGTTCATATATTCGTAGGAGGGAAGATGACAATAAGTAGAACATATATAATTAAAGACAATGATAAATTTGGTAAGATGTGTATTTCTATTCTATTTATTGTCATTTGAGTATTACATTATACAAATCTGTGTTTTTTGCTATATTTTTTATGTACACTAACTAAAAATGATTCATTTTCATTTTTTAGGAAACATATAACACTTAGAGATTTGAATCTAGGACAACAAATACAAGGACAAAAGTGTAGAAATTAGACTGTAGATTTGCAACTGCTCATGAATTTTTAATCAAAATCACAAGACACAAACTACTCTAATGCTTCGCAGAAGTTAATTCAAAATTTAGAACAAAAAATTCAAACATGCAATAAGAAATCACATACATGCAAATAGTATTTTTCCTAGGGAAAGAAATGTACTAAAACCCCCAATGGCTGCTTGCATTAATCTAATGAATAAAGACATATTACAATTTATTTGCTTAACTGAGCACAACATGCAAGTGAATAACCTATCTCTCTGCTCACTGACAAGCTCTGACCAAGACTTAGTCGTTTCTTGCGTCTACTTGAGCCCCTTTTTTCTTGCACAATTTCTAATGAAATAGTCCCATATTGATTGGGAATTTCCTCCAGAATGCTTGGGCAATTCCTCAGGGTTAATCACCTAACCTCATGCAACACCTGTACACTCAAGTAATTTACAGCTGCTAGTTAATTGCCTTGGAAACTCCACCACAACTAGGCAATTCATATTATTTACATGCATGAGCTAATTATTAGCTGATTGATCAGTTAACTAGATGATCTTTCAGTTAAACTAATGCCCCACTACTTAACTAACAACCAAATAATTCTTTTAACAGTTAGAACTAGTTTAAATGATTACAATTGAAATTATCTCAACCTAGGCTCCTAAATTTTAGGAATCACTACATACAACTGAACTTCATGCCTCTAAATCGAATTAACTAAGCTAACTGAGTGACAAGAACCATGTCACCTCAATTAACTCCAAGTTGTCTGATGATGTGGAATTTCGAATTTTCTCAATTTAATCAAGGCAAAATCAAATTGAGAATTTCTCGCTGTATTTTTCAACAAAAAGTACTTTGAATATTTCTATAAAACATTTGTTAATTCTTCAGTTTAATATATGTAACAAGGAACTATAAATTAGAATTCTTCAAAACTAAAATCTATTTAGTATTTTACCTATATGCATAGAAATAAGACCCTATGCGCTAATTATGAATCTAATATTAGAATATACATTATCAACAACTTTGTGATATCTGGTCCTATTTTCATAACCCAATTCTTACTTAGTATCAATTATAATGTCCTTTAAAGCAATGATTTGAGTGTAATTTTTGTGAGTTGGCAAAAAATATCAAATTCTGAACTGGTCTCAAATAAAGATATTCTTAATGATGTAACAATAAACATGGACGAATAAATAGAGATGAAAGTGAGCACAATTAAAAAATCAGATATCAGAATTTAGACTTCTGTGATCCATAATAATATTAACAACATCTTTCGACAAAAATCACATAAGAGATATTCTCGTCAATGCGTTTCAAACCAGCTAGTGTGGTTCATCTTCAGGACAAGACGAGGAACCAGATCTAGGCGTTATAATAAATAGATGTAGAGAGTTGCTAACTAGCCATTAGGGAGTAACAACTAGTTTGACTAAAGGCATAAATTAGAAATCAGGTTTAGAAGAAGATTAAGTGTTTTTTTTTTTTAATATTAATTGAGATTCTACTAAAATGAAACTAATCAGTTAAAAAAAAATTATATATATATATTATATATATATATATATATATATATATAATATATATATTATATATATATATATATATATATATATATATAGGGCTTAAATATTAACTTACAACTAGATTTAAAATATTATAAATTAAATAATTAATGAGGATAATATTATTTAAAATAATTAGTAAAAAAATTAAATAAAAAATTATAAATTAGTTAGGGGGATAAATATTATTTTATTTAGAATATTATAAATTAAATAATTAGGAGGAGAATGATATATATATATATATATATATATATATATATATAATTATATATATATATTATATATATATATATATATGTTTTTTAACTGATTAGTTTTATTTTAGTAGAATCCCAATTAATATTTAAAAAAAAAAATCCTTTAACTTTCTTCTAAACTTAATTTCTAATTTATGCATTTAGTCAAACTAGTTGTTACTCCCTAACGGTTAGTTAGCAACTCTTAGCAACTCTCTACATCTATTTATTACAACACCTGGATCTGGTTCCTCATCTTGTCCTGAAGATGAAATACACTTGTTGGTTCGAAACGCGTCGACGGGAATATCTCTTATGTGATTTTTACCGAAAGACGATGTTAATAAAATCATATATCGCAGTAGACACAACTATAGGAGTAGAAAAAAGGAAAGAAACAAAGACAGAAAGGTAGTTGTGTCCAAGTTTAATTAACTGTATATGAGATTTATTTTTTGTTTTATTGAATTAATTTCAATTCCATGATCACGACTGGGCAAAAACATATTGATTCTATGCCATTATTAATTGAAGATATCAGTAACAACATAATAGGAATAATTTTCCATGGCATTATGTTAGTTATATATTGAACTTTTTTGAACAAAGAAAATAAGGGAAAACGAATACTTTGTGCAGATTTAATAGATAAGAAGGTCGAAATGACAATAACATTGCTTGTACCAACATAGTTTATCGAACAACATGAGGCAAAAATTATTGCAAATGTTGGTGTTTCTATGAGAAATATCGAAATAATTCAAAAGCACATATATGATAGTGGTGGCTATGAGAAAAATATTTCACTAAATAAATTTAGAATTCTAGAAAATATTTGTCCTGTTTTCAGAGAGTACCGATTTTTCCAAAATATGACGATTGCAAATCTATCTTGTAGTCAAGATGTGTTTCCAGTTTGCACAATCGGTGCCATTGCAATTTAAGCAACACTGACAAAGATGCAATGTGTACTATAAATCAAAGACGGAAATGCAAATCAAGATAGGGAAGTAGTAAGCTTAGATTTATTTGAATGTTTCATTGATATCAAGTTATTGTCCATCTCTTATATGGTTTACATGTATTTTTTTACACATATTTCATATGTGGAGAGTTTAAGTACATGATAAACTTCTTCTAACATATATTTCAATCCAAAGACAATTACAAGAAAAGAAATTCCCCTCATCTTGCTAAAAAATATAGTTCAAAAAACAAGAATTTTTTTCTCAACTTCACAATCCACATTCATATGTTCATTGAAAATAGAATAGAAAGTGGAAAATCTGAGAAAATTGTTTTCTTCAGTGAGTGGAGTATGCATGATATATCATATATATATATATATATAATATATAGAGAGAGAGAGAGAGAGAGAGAGAGAGAGAGAGAGAGAGAGATTTGATTTCAAATTGCTAGGTCTCAATTTTTTTTTATCAATTTTGCAATACTTGTAAGGACTACTAACAAAAAATAGTGCATATGTGGATCCCTTTGAGCCAGTGTGTGTGAAATACAATACTCCAATTACAATTGTTAGAACTATGGATGAAACTATGGTTTATTGTACCATTTGCACGAAAATTTGTCACTTTGTTTATTTTCAGCGATTAAATTGTATCATACATGCAAATGATAGGAATACAACATATTGTGTCCTAAAATGTGTGGAACTAGAGAAAGTATTTCCTGATCTATGAAAAGTTTCCTATCAAAAATATTGTGCAGATAAATAAGGTGTTATTGATTTGTTGTCAAGTTTGGAGATCCATGACACATTTATAATAAACTATCAAAACATGATTTTGCATATACAATGTGATGGTATTATTATCAAGTTTCCAGAATCAAGAACTGTTCTACGGGAAGTGTAGATATCCCTATTACCAGTAACTAGTAAGAATGAATTACTAGTGACTAGTTGCAAAGGGTAGGAGGTGTTCGTACTTCTGCAACTCTACATCTCAGTAGTTCCAATCTTAACACTACTTTCTAGTTTATGCTTGAATAATTTGACCATTTCTATAGAAATTTTTTAGTTTTTTGGATGGTTGGGATATTGTTTCATTTTATGGTTACCTGAGATATAGTTATTAACATTGTATAAAGATGTACTTCAATGAAATTTTTTGCTTAAGTTCCATGTTTTGTATTATGTTATTTATTAGCATCATATATACTCTAATATTCATAGCAGATAATGTGTAGCTAGCTCATTATCCTATATCCTATTTGATTTTTTGCAATGCGATTTCTTACAATGTTTTATTGATTTATCAAATTTGCAAATCCTATGATTAATAAAACAATATTACAAAATGATTTTCCTTCACACATAGTTTATGTTTGCATAGATTTTGGCATCTGACATAACTTTTAAACAACACAATTATACAAGTTAAGTTAGCATGTAACTTTTTGTAAAGTAAGTAATGATATGTGTCTATTTGTAATTGATATCATGTAATTTTTCCTAAAGAAGAGAAGAAGATTTGTCTGTTTGCAATTGTACAATTTGATTAGATTAGAAAATAGAAGCAAATACTTTCACACATAACAATTACAATAAACCATCAAAATGTGATTTTTCATATACAATGACGCTTCTCTTTGTTTACATTGTCGAGGAATATAATGATGGTACAATTCTCTTTAGTTTCATTGTCAAGAAATTTACTGACGATATTCTAGATATGGTATTATTTGTTGAGGTGTCAAAATCAAGAAGTGTTCTATAGAAAGTGTGGATATCTCAGTTACTATTAACAAGTAAGATTGAATTCCAATCAATTATTAGCAAGGGGTGGGGGGGGGGGGGGGGGGCATTTTCACTTTCGCACCTCTGCATCTCCACAATTCCAATATTAACACCACCTTCTACTTTCTACTTGAAGAATTTGACCATTGTCAGAGAGATTTTGCAGTTTCTTGGATGGTTGGGATTTGATTTCATCTTGTGGTTACCTGATCTTTAGATATTAACATTGTATAAAAATGTATTTCAATGATTTTTTTTTTATCTAAGTTCCATGTTTTGTACTATGCTATTTACTAACATTATATATGCTCTAATATTCACAACAATGTGTAGCTAGTTCATTGTGCTATGTCGTGTCTGTGTTTTTGCAATGTGATTTCCTACACTGTTTTATTGCTTTATCAAATTTGCAAATCCTATGATTAGTAAAACAATATTAGAAAATGTATTTCCTTCACTCAATAGTTTATGTTTTTTCATAGTGTTTTCCATTGCATATGACTTTTTAAACAAAACAATAAGACAAGTTAATGCTAACATGAAACTTGAAGGAATGATCATTTTTTTTTTAATATGTAACTTTTTCCAAAGGAGAGAACAAGATTTTTCTACTTGTAATTGTACAACATGATTATATTAGAAAGAAAAAACAAATATTGTCACATATAAAATTTACATTTGTTTGAAGATCCAATTTGGCATAATTAACAAAATTTATGTTCCATGAACATGATCAAGTATAGGTCATGAAATTTTATTGCACTATTCTACTATAGGTTTTGAAAAATTATTTGTTTACTTTGTCGATAAAATTTCAATAAATGGCCTTTAAAATATAGTGAATTTCAAAATTGGTTGAGTGATAAGCACCAGTATTGCAGCAAGAATGCTACAACTCTTGTGGCTACCAACTTTAATTCATCAACCCGGGGTTCGTACAACCTTGGAGGTGACAATGTTGTATACACAAATAGATGTCTTGGGTCCACTCTTTGTCCTTGCTGAGCTGGGGCGATAGACCACTAAGGTTTCTCAAGCCGACCTTCTATCTATTTAGAAGAAGTTTGATTACCAACTGAGAAAGGATAATTTTACCCTAATTGAGAGGATTGAGATGCTATCTATTGCAATAATGAAAGACTGAAATATATGCCTAAAACACACAACTCATCTATCTATTCGTTAATATACCTTGATTTCAAAACAATTCTAATTTAACACATGTGAAATCTTAACTACCCTAAGCATGGAATCTGATCTAAACAAGCACTTAACTGTTGTGCACATGAATAAACATAACAACCTTTTTCTTTTTATCTTTTTGTAAGAAAATGAATGATAATCCCTCTTGGTTTCATGGAAGGTGATATAGGTGTGGAGGGAGATGAGTGCAATGGGTCAGATGGCTTGTGAGGCAAGCAGGGGTCTTCTCCTAGCTTTTGTGATTCTTTTTTCACAAATTGAGCTCAAAACATGCCACTATAGGATGTCCTATTTCACCTACAAGATCCCCTATTTTCCTATAGGAACAGACCAAAAACATAACAATTGATTTGGAAAGTGGTATGGAGCTTAAGGAAGGTGAGGAATGGAAGAAATAAGGCAAGGGAGTGGTTTGAACTCACTCAGAACTCAAACCAAATCTTTTTGATGATTGGATTTGCTCAATAAGCATGGCAAGTTGTCTTTGTAAAATGATACTCCGAATTGAGAACTTATTGGCCTTTGGCGGTCATGGATGGATATGGTTTGGTTGAGGCTGATGAAATAAGGTCTTCTTGAAATGTAGAAACTTCTGCAACATATGCATCATTGATGGAATTTATCCATAAATCATCTCAAAACAAGGAGGGTTTACAAAAATATGAGAAAATCGAATTTGCATAATTTATTTGCCTAGTTCATGCATGGAAATGCTTGAAACCTATTATGAAAGAAACATGAAATCTAATACAAAACTTAAGATATCAGAAATGAAAACTGCAACCTATCTTCTAAAACTAAAAGAGGATGGCCTAATTAGCATAAGAACCCTAAATTTCATAAGAAACCAGAATTCTGTCTTTTTGGGCTAAATGGGAGTTGTTCCTCAAGCCATGGTCAATGGAGGGAGGAGTGAGGTAAGAGCCACTTGTTATCAAACTTTTCTGAATATTTTCTTATCTCTATAATGCTATTGTCAAAGTTATGCACAATTGGAAGTAAACTAATCAAATCTACCAATACTTGCAATTTAACAACACCAAAATAAATTTAGCAACTAATCATTGAGATACTAAGCATACAAGTACAGTAAGAGGAACCTTTGCTTCTAGGGTTGGGCCCTAACCCAAGAGATTCAGCCCTCTGAGTCAAACTCAGTGCTGGATCAAGAGAATTTTGCTCATTTCCATTAGCATATCAAAAAAATACATAACAGTGTTTGGTCACAATCCTTCAACTCAAAAACTGCTTAGCTATCTTCCATAAAAAATTTGAATCCTAATGAGGCTCTAGACCTCTTTATTTATACAACTGAAGTTGCCAACAACTTCCTTAAATCTAGGGAGGCTTTGCTCCCAATGTTGAGATTAACTGGTTCTTAATTATCACTGGCTTTGCTGCCAATGATCCTCATGACTCGACTGCCTGAAACTCTGAGATGGTGTGATTTGATTGAGGGATCTTCGAGTGAGTGAGAATTTAATGAGAGAGATCCATCTCCTACAATCTCTCCTTCTTGTCTCATTCGAGTTCCTACACCCTAATTAGCCATAATTTTCTCCCAAAAACATGCAATCAATGCATATTAGACCACTAGACATGAGATATTACTTTTACTCATCTCATTAAGAAAAATATAATTAAAACATGTAAGGAATTATTAGAAGAGTTGATTTTAGTAATCTTGGAGGTGTATTAAGGTCCATATATTTACCCAATGATGAACCTCATTATCACCCCTTACTGAACGTGTTGCTCATCCTCTGAGAAACTCAATCTATGTCCATGTCCTTCATTGCTTTGGTGGCTTCCATGATATCCCATGCTTCTGCTGTAGTCTCTTCCTCTTGTGAATAAAACCCTGCATTATTCTATATCTCCTCCCACTACTTTCTTTCTTCTTCTTCTTTTCTTCCTTCCAACATTCCTAAAAACAATGGTGGACTGAGCCTCAAGACAATCCAATTGAATTTGAGTCTTTGTAATTCCTTCTTATACATTGGGGTTCTATTTAGTACCTCCCTCATCTTGTCAGGAGAATGATATTCTCTGATTTTTAGGTTGTAAGATAAGGTGTTCCATCACCTTTGGCAAGCTTGCTGGCTGTCATCTCCTAGCTATCTTAGCATGTCTTTAAATTGTGTGACTGATTGTTCTTATATAGGAATGTACCTTGGTGCAAGCTTGGGATCATTTGCAATGAGGTTGTGAGTGCTGATGACACCCATTGGGTTAGACTGTTCTGCTCTAATCGTAAGGGGTTATGCCTCTTCTTTTGCAAATAATTTTTTCATCTTTGTAGCTCTTGCCTCCTCATGATTCATCCAAGATTCCAAGGCCATTAATTTCAAGTCCCCTAGATTTGGATTTGGGTCCCACACATTTAAATCTATCAAGGCTAAATTGTGTAGGTGGAACTCATATATCTTTTCTCTATCCTCCAAGGTTCTTTGATCACAGAGGTCAATGAATTGTTTGTAGTCTTGGAAAGGCATAGTTCCTCTTTGTGCTAGGGTTTTTATGTGGAATTGTAGCCATTTTTCCTTGAGGTATAAGGCATATGAATTTGCTGGCATCCTGCACTAGATTGCCTCCATGGATAAATTGGCCATAGTTTCCATTTGGCTTTCCCTTTCTTGTAGCTTCTTCCTTAGCCATGTTTTCTCAACCTCTAACTAAGATTTCATTATTTATTCTCTCTCTCTTATGTTGCTCAGTTCTCTTCCCATCTCTTGCAATTTATACTCCATGTGGCCTACATCCTCTACACCTTTTGATTTAGAAATTTACATCCACCTGTGTGTCCTTGCCCTTTCTTTTTCAAGTTCAAAGAAAAGAGGAATGGAAAAATTGTGTGGTATCACCCTACCTCCTTCAATGAACCTGTAGTAGGAGCTGAGGTTTGGTTGTGGGCTAGGTTCCTTCAGTTCTTAGCCCTCTTCCTTTGTTTCTTATTGAGTAATTCCTTCCTAGTCTCTTTTCTATGTTTCCTGTAGGTTTGACAAAGTTTCATGTGGGATTGTCTCTGCTTCCTGTAGGCCTAACTATGTCTCCTGTAGGAGACATTTTACTTTTGATGAGGTTGACCTTGTGACAGGCCTCCTAACATAGGTGATTGGAGACTTCGGAGAAGCTTGTTTTGATGTTCCTTCTCCTTCAATTTTCTTTAGAGGGACTACCTTCTCTTTTTGTTTTGGTGAGTCCTCTATGACAATTGGAATTTTGGTAGGGGTTTGAGGTCTCCCTTGTCTAATCCTAGTGCTCTTCCTTGTCTTGAAGTAAAGTGGGGTTTTTCTTTGTCTCTTCCCCTTTGATTTGACATGTGTACTTAGGGAAGTTAGAGCAACTGCTGCCTCTTCTTTGTAGGCTCTGGAGACACCCTTGGTGATTATTCTTCTTCTCTACCTTGAGTAGCAGAATTCTTTTCATCCTTTTGTCCTTCCTCCTCTTTTCAATTTTCTTTTTCATCTTCCTCTTTGTCTCCTCCTTCCTCTTCTTTTTCTTCTTCTATTTCTTCACTCTTCTCATTTGTTTCTTCTTTTGATTCCTCCTCTGTTTCTCCATTCTCCTCTGTCTCTTCTTCATTTTCATCCTCTGTCTCTTCTTCATTTTCATCCTTTGTTTCCTCTTCCCTCTCACTAGCAGTAGGGCTTTTGTCATACTCAATAACTTGAATTTCCCCTTCTGCTTGCATGTCTTCAAAGGTTGTCCATGAAATATGGAATCTTAAGTTTTGTAGAGCATCTTCAAGGATGAGTTTGATCAACCCATGACGAGCTAGTTTTTGATGTTTTCCCTCTTGTACCTTGATGTTAATGTCTATCATGGATTGTAGAAGAAAATAGGGTATACTCAGTCTGTTATGAGGAGGTGTCTTCTCTCCAAATCTTAGTTCTTGGAGGAGTCTGAAATGGTATCCATACACTACACTGTATCTCCCCTCACATGAAATATATTTGATGATATGGTAACTTACTTCATTCCAAGGGTATGGAATGCTCTCCCTTCTAACCACATTTTTTTCTTGAATTGGTTGTTCTCCTTCCAAAAATAAACTTTTCTTTGTAAGGGTGTTGTTAGTCTTGTCCACTTTTCTCCATTGTAACCCTAGGGGGAGTGTAGTTATTCTGCTTATAACCTCAGGGGTAATTGCTACTGATAAACCATTTACTATAGCAGTGGCACTGACTCTAGTGAGGGGTATGAGTGACAGGGAAAATTTTTTGGCCACATCATCATCGTATCCTCTCATCCTCTCAAGGAACCCCATCCATTGGTGCCTTGTAAAAATTTCCACCACAAGAGGATGTTGGTGGATTCTTGCTATGTTGGTGGGTTCTCTCTTATTGAAACCTCCTCTCATCTTTTCTTGGTAATTCTTGAGGTTTGTGTGGACATAGTTCAAGAATTTTGGTAGGTGAGGAAGTTTTGGAATTTAACTTTTAATGACATGCAATACAATTTTTCTATCTTGAGATGCACTACAAATTCCTAACCAAATTGAGGATTTCTTCTTCTTTTAAATGGAAAATATGGAAGGTATGGCACCTACCTCACTTTTCTATGTTCTGGTGCTAATATCCCTTGATTTGATTGCCCTTAGTGTCCATTGATAGCTCAGTAGGTTAATCTCTCTATATCCTGTAGGTTTGTTATAGATGCTGACTGTTTCCTGTAGGTGCTATTTCAAGAATGTCGAGAGTAACCTCTTCGTTCGATGAATCCTCGAAGTTGCCTTTGCTTTCTTCATATGGGAATCAATGTTTTATTTCTATTTATGGATGATCATGTGGGGTGGTGTGCTGGCTGGCCGAGTACAAGTACCTTCTTTTGGACCGTTAGTCCCACTATTAGTCCATCATTTCACCTTACCTCATAATCATATCCCACTCTTATCCTTTGTAACTTAACCATTTTTGGATTCATTCCCTTTTTCCTTTGATTTGACCTTTGCCACGTATGTAGTGGTCTAACCCTTTTCTTCTCATTATTTGACTGAGGGTGGCTAAGTTAATTGGTCGAGGGTGGCCAAGTTAACTGGCCACCTTCCTTATAAAATCAACTCTCACATTATTCATAAAATTTTGATCATATCGTACTTATGAGAGAGCATGGGCAAGATGACATACCTGTAGGTATTTTGCTTCATTGATGATGCATGCTGGAGAGTGGTGCCACTTTGTTTTGCTTTTCAATATGCATATTTTCACTGTATATTTCCTCTTTTGATGCTTTGTTCCTTGTTTATGATCTGCAGGTGTTGGACCTTGTTGCTGGTGATCTTCTTGTTGCTGTTGAGATCTAAAGGAGCTTCCTCATCCTTGTAGTCCTTGTGATGAAGATGGCTATAGTCTCTATGGTTTCATTTGTGGGATAGGATGCTACATGATTTCCTATAGGATGCCTACAAGATGTCTTGTAGTTGCCTCCCCCTTAAACTTTCACAATTTTCTCAGCTCTAAAATAGAAGGGGTGTTGAAATGAGTGGAGAAGGGGGGTATGGAATTGTAGGTGAGGGATTCTACTCTTGGGTATGTCTCCTCTTTCCTTCTTTTTTTCTCCCTTATTTTGTTTTTTGTTTTTTTTTTTTTTTTCTTATAATTCTTTTTGAACTGATTTCTTTGATGGATACAAGGGGAAATGGTGATGAGAGGTATTGGATGTGGTGCGGTGAGATAAATTTTTTTTTTCATTTAGGCATAGGCTTGTTTCATCACCTTTCTATTGGATTTATATTCTTGTGGTTTTCAAGATATCTTGTCATTTCTACAAGAAACTCCTGTAGGATTATAGGGAATCCTGTAGAAAACACATAACCTGTTTGAAATGATCTAGAGTGGTGTATAGATGGAAGACTAGGGCGGTAATGGAGGATATGAGATGGGTGAATTAAAACATTGTTGTTATAGGTCTTGATGTCCTCCTCATGTTGTGCTTATCCTCCTCTTGCAAACCTGCAAAACAAGATTGTCATCTTTTGTATCTTTTCTCTTTTTTTTTTTGAAAAGCAACTAGTCTACCCCCAAGGAGGTTTTCACCCTAGTTGCCTGCCCTTGGTGCCTCAAAAGAGGTTTTCACCTAGAGATATTTTTATTCTTATTTTCTTTTAACACTCTTGGGCCGCCTCAAGAGCTTTTCAACCCAACATTGGGACTCAGGTGCCTCATGGAAGTTCTCACTTGAGTCTCTTTATTTTTTCCTTTTTTTTGTTTCTTTTTTCTTTTTTCTTTAGGGACATGGTGGGGTGGAAGCTAAGGCTTTCTCTACCACCATCACTGTCTTGCTGATGTAATTGATGAATTCCTGATTTGATAAGGTATTTTTGTATATTTTTTATCTATGCCCATTGACAAGCAAAGATATAGCCTCTACATCAATGGTTCTTATCTACACAACACCATTATCATGACACTTTTCTATTACATAAGGCCCTAACCATCTGGTCCTTAACTTGCCTTTAAAACATTTGTACCAGGAATCATACAAAAAATACCAATCACCTTATTGAAAGTATTTGTCTTTTATATTCTTGTGATGCCATATTTTCCTTTGAACTTGAGTCACCTCAGTGTGCAAGAGTGCTTGCATCCTAAATTCATCTAACCCATTCAGCTGGAGCAATCTTTCTTGTTGTGCCCTTGTGATATCTAGATCCATTTGTGTTGTCATCCTTAAGATGTTTTATTCAAATTCAATGGACATTAGGGCTTTCTTCCCATAGGCCAACTCATAAGGAGTGAAGCCAGTGGTGGTTTTCCAGGTGGTATTGTAGGCCTAGGTGGCCTCACCTAATCTGTCTTCCCAATCCTTTCTAGTGTTTCTAATCACCTTGGCGAGAATGCCTTCCAATGTTATGTTGGTTACTTCCACTTGCCCATTAACCTGTGGGCAGTTAGGGGTGGATGTTTTGTGCTTGATCTTGTGCTGGCTTAATAGATTTTAAACCACGTGAGATGTAAATTGTCTACCTTGATCAGTGACCAATTCTCTAGGGTACCCAAACTTATAAAACACATTCTCCCTGAACAATTCAGCCATTTTTTCTTTTGTTTATACTTTGATGGCTTTGGCTTTAGCCCATTTTGTTAAGTAGTCAGTGCACACAATGATGTAAAACTTCTTTTTGGATGGAGAGTCAATGGGCCTGATGAAATCCATGCCCCACTTGTCAAATGGATTGAAAGTCACTTGAGGTTACAGAGGCATCTCATCCCTTGGGGTATGTTTCCCCATCCTTTGGCACTGATCACACTAGCTGGTATACCTTCTCACATCTTGGTGAAGAGTGGTCCAGTAATAACTAGCTTGTAGTACCTTGAATGCTGTTCTTTTGGTTGCAAAGTGACCTCCACAAGGTCCATCATGACAGGCCAGAAGGATGTTGAAGACTTACTCCTCCCTGACACATCTTTTTATAATTTGATCCAGACCTAGCTTGAAGAGATTGCCCCCAATCCAATTGAATGGGGTGCTATTACTTATGATTATTCTCTTTTCCTTGGAGGACAAATTTGGAGGAAACTGTGCAGACACCAAGTATTTTTCTATGTCGGTAAACCATGGAGAGAGAATTGAAATGGAGAATAAATGTTCATTTACTAGTTGATCATCAACTATTCCTTCCTCCCCTGCAGGCAAAGTCAATCTGGATAAAAAAAAACCTGCAACAACATTCTCCTTGCCAGGCTTATCAATAATAGTTAAATCAAATTGTTGCAATAAAATTAACCATCTAATAATCTCGGCATTTACATCAAGTTTATTCATTAAGTATTTAACTATAGCATGGTTGGTATGTACAAATGTATGGTAATCAATAATGTAATGCCTAAATTTATTCAATGAATGCACAACATCTAGGAGCTCATTTTCAGTCACTTTGTAGTTCAGCTCGGATTTCGACAGATTCTTACTGATGAAGTAAATGGCATAATGTAGCTTGTCATCTATCTAACCTAGAGTTGCTCCTATATCTTTGTGAGAGGCGTCAACATGAATATGAAAAGGAAGAGCCCACTTTGGGCCTGAGAGAATAGGTGTAGTAGTCAACTTGTCCTTTAGGGAGTCCAGGGCTTCTTGGCAGCTTTCTGACAATAAAAATTCAGAATCTTTGGCCAATAACCCAAATAAGGGAGAAGATAACTTGCTTAAATCTTTTATAAATCTCCTATAGTATCCAACTATATGGCTATCTTATTTGGGTCTACCTATAGTCCTTCCTGGGATATTGAGTGGCCTAGAATAGTCCCTACAATCATCAAGAACTCACATTTTTTAGGACTAAGGGATAAGTTCATTTCAATGCATTTAGTCAGCACCTTACCTAGGTTAGAGAGAGCCTCCTCGAAATCACACCCATAGAGTGTGAAGTCATCCATATAAATTTCTACTGCATCATGGACTAGCTCTCCAAAGATACTCAGGACTTCCCTTTGGAAAGTGGCATAAACCAAAATTAAGGACCCTATAAGAAAAAGTACGCCAAGGACAGGTGAAGGTGGTTTTATCCTGGTCCTCTGGGCTAATCTAGATTTGATTGTACCTATTGAACCCATCTAAGAAAGAGAAGAACTTTTTTCTTGTCAGGCCATCTAACACTTGGTCAATGAAAGGTAGAGGAAAATGGTCCTTCTTTATTGCTTTGTTTAACTCTCTGTAATCAACACAAATCCTCCACTTTCCCTTTTTCTTTGGAACCAGCACCAGAGGAGACACCCACTCACTGTCTGAGATAGGGTAAATGAATCCTGCATCTAGTAGCTTCTGTAACTCTTATTTGACTATATCCTTGAGAGATTCATTCTCCTTTGGGGTTGTCAGACTGGTTTGTAACCTTCTTTGATGTAAATGTGGCGAGTACACATCGAGGGTGCACTCCCTTCATTTCTTTGTAATTCCAAGAAAAGGCATTCAAATGCTCTCTTAGCATATTACATAACTCTTCTTCTTAGTGTACACACAGAGAGGGGTTGATTTTTAGTGTTCTTTCAGGGCCAAATTCTATTGTATTGACATGAGTAGTGTTTGAGCTAAGCATAGATCAAATTGATGGTTGTTCTTGGTTTCCTTCACTACTTCCTCTAGAGACATGGTGTTGGGAGTTGGATTTTGGAGGATGTGTTCAATCAAATTATCTTCATGAGGATGTCCTCCTCCTATGATAGTTTCTATGGTATAGAGCTGGAGGAGTAGACTTCATCTTCTTCCTCCTCTTCTAGCCATAAAGGTAAGTCATGTTCTAAATATGGCTAAGCAAGAGGGTACATGACCAACTTCTTGGACGAATTCCCATTTTTTATAGTCATGTTTCCATCCCTACAACTTATGTAGGCATCGAGAGTGGCTAACCAAGGCCTCCCAAGTATGAGAGGATAACCATTAAATTTGGTCTTAGGCTGGAGAACTAAGAAGTTTGCAAGGTATTCCCAGGAGTTAATGGATACTATCACATCCTCAACAATCCCCTCGGGGGCTACTGTGGATCGGTTTGAAAGATGCAAGACTGTCATGTTCTTTCTTAATGATCCCTGGAGATTCAACTTGAGCATGTTATCCCTATTCATTACATTAATGGCAGCCCCAAGATTAATTAAGGTATGGGGGAAAATGGTTCCATTGATGTGTACATCTACTACAGGGCTCCCAGGGTTGAAATACTTTGGGCAAATTACCTGCCCCAACATTAAGTCAGACAACTGTCCAATGACATTAATGGTAGGGGTGCCTCTTTTTCACCTCCCTGGATGTTTGAAATGCTTCTCTTTAATCAGCTTGTTCTAAATAGGTACATCTTTAATAGCTTGGATTAGTGGGATTTTGACACAAATTTTTCAATTAATCCAGAACTTCATTCTCTTCTAGGGTATGCTGGACTAGATGGGTTAATCTTTCAAGAAAGGGTGGTGGATTCACTCTAGGCATGCTTTCCTGTCTTTCCTCCTCACTCTCCATAGGTGGAGATGGAGGTTGGTTATCCAGAAGCACTCTCCCATATCTAAGGTTGATTTCATAAATTTCCACAACATAAGCAGGGTAGGATGCCTCTTCATTGTAGACCTGTTATACCTATCTTTTGTTCGGGTTCGATTTTGGTTGTGTGGGCATCTGAGGTTGTTTAGGTGGAGCAAGGTGTAGAAGTTATGGTTGAGATTGAGGTGAAGGAAATAAAGTTGGAGCATTGTTGTATGGGGGCATCCACCCCTAGGGTGGTGCATTCCACTGAGGTTGTGGAGGAGTATATAGCTGAAATGGCAAGGAATGGTATTAAGGTGAAAAATAATAGGGAGTAGGTGTAGATTAGGAGGGATGAGCAGGGGGGCCCCAAGAGGGAATGGATGTATTTTGATTAGGGTTGTAATATGCATAGGATGACCCTTGCATACCATGTTGGTATCGTTGAGGCCCATGAGGCCTCCTTTGATTTATGTAGCAGAGATGTTCAGTCACCCCTTCAGGTCCCTGATACACAACTTTTAGTCCAGGCAGAGAAGGGCACTTGTCTATGGAGTGGTTTTCTTCACAGATTGAGCAAATTTCTATAAGTTTTAATGGAGATTCATTCCTAGGGTGCCTCCTTGTGCATCTAGGGTAGAAGATCGCTAATTCTCTCTCTACTTCCTCTTGATTTGCATAGTGTCCATCTATGGGGCAAGGATTTGCAACATTTCACTCTTATAATCTTCCAACATGTTTCCAATTTCACTTTTTACAGATGTGTTGGAAGAGGATGAGTTAGCCACTATTTGACTGACCCTACCCCTTTTTCTAAATTCCCTGGAATCATTCTTAAAAATGGTCTTGATATCCTCATACAGTAGATATCCCTTCTTGATAGAAGTTTTAGGGTTTCTAGGAGATCTTCCCTGACCCCCATGAGAAGGACTAACTTAAGTGACTCAGGATCAAGTGTGCACCTAACCCTTTTATAGTTAAGTAGAAATATTTCCTCATAATCCTCTAAAGACTCATCCTGTCCCAAGGTCATTCTAAAAATTTCCTCTTTGGTATCTTTGGACATGCAGTAGTCCCTATACTTGTTGTTGAAAGCTTGTTGCATCTAAGCCCATGTGGTGATACTATCCCTAGGTAAACCCATGAACTAGCGTAGAGATGCATCCTTGAGAGTGGATGGGAATAATTTCAACTTCTGGTCATCAGAGGTGTAATCATAAGTTCTGCATATGAAAGCAAATTCAAACAAGAATGTATCTAGATCTTTTGAGGTTAGGCCATGGAAGTGAGGAAGAGCAAAGGGGATTATGTTTTTCATCTTGGAATCCCCATTGTTTTCTATGATGGAAAAAGCACCCTCAATTCTTTCTCTATCTTCCCTTTCATTTATATTTTCAGCCATTATGTTAGTTGGAATGGGTTCTTCTTCTTCCCCTATAGGCTCTTCAAAAATATCTGGTTGTTCGCTTAAGGGGTCCTCTAATTCACAACCATCGAAGAAGAGGGAAGGTTGGATGTTTGAAGTGGTGGGGGTATTTGGTAGAAATTTTCCTAAGTTATCCCTATTCCTACGAGGCATGAAAGGAGAGTTTTTGTTTTTTTTTTTAAGCTTTAAGACTGAATGCAGAATTGAAAAGAAAAATTGAATTGAAACTAACTGCTGAATGGAATCAATTGCAGAATGGAAAGGAAAGCAAACCAACTTACAACTACTTTGCAAAAATGAAACTAATAGTAGGATGAAAGAGATAAGAAATTGAAGAAAGAAATAAAAAATTACATCTACTTAGACAACTCCCCGGGAAAATTACCAAAAAGTGATGAGCACCAGTATTGAAGTAAGAATGCTGCAACTCCTGGGGCTACCAACTTTACTTCATCAACCCATGGTTCGTACAAACTTGGAGGTAACACTGTTGTATACACAAGTAGATGTAATGGGTCCACTCTTTGTCATTGCTAAGCTAGGGTGATAGACCACTAGGGTTTCTCAAACTATCCTTCTATTGATTTAGAAGAAGTTTGATTACCAATTGAGAAAGGAGAATTTTACCCTAATTAAGAAGATTGAGATGCTACCTACTGCAGTAATGAAAGACTGAAATAGATTCCTAAAACACACAAATCATCTAGCTATTCATTAATATGCCTTGATTTCAAAAGAATTCTAATTTAAGACATGTGAAATCTTAACTACCCTAAGCATGGAATCTGATCTAAACAAGCACTTAATTGTTGTGCACATGAATAAACATAAAAATCTTTTTCTTTTATCTTTTTTAAAAAAATGAATGCTAATCCTTCTTGGTTGCATGGTAGGTGAGATAGGTGTGGAGAGAGATGAGTGCAATTGGTCATATGGCTTGGGAGGCAAGCAAGGGTCTTCTCCTAGCTTTCGTGATGCTTTTTTCACAAATCAGACTCAAAACAAGCCACTACATGTTTTCCTACAGGATGTCCTATTTCACCTACAAGATCCCCTGTTTTCCTACAGGAACAGACCAAAAGCATAAGGAGTGATTTGGAAAGTTGTATGGAGCTTAGGGAAGGTGAGGAATGGAAGAAATAAGGCAAGGAAGTGGTTGGAACTCACTCAAAATTCAGACGAAAGCTTTATGATGGTTGGATTTGCTCAATAAGCATGGCAAGTTGTCTTTGTAAAATGATACTCTGAATTGAGAACTTAGTGGCCCTTGGTAGTCATGGTTGGATATAGGTTTGCTGAGGTTGATGAAATAAGGTCTTCTTGCAATGTAGAAACTTCTGCAACATATGCATCATTGATGGCATTTATCCATTATTAAATCATTTCAAAATAAGGAGGGTTTACAAAAATATGAGAAAATAGAATTTGCATAATTTATTTGCCTAGTTCCTGCATGGAAATGCTTGAAACATTTTATGAAAGAAACATGAAATCTAATACAAAACTTAAGATATCAGAAATGACAACTGCAACCTATCTTCTAAAGCTAAAAGAGGATGACCTAATTAGCAGAAGAACCCTAAATTCATAAGAAACCAGAATTTTTCCTTTTGGGATGAAATGGAGTTGTTCCTCAAGCCATGGTCCTTGAAGGGAGGAGTCAAGTAAGAGCCACCTATTATCATACTTTTCTAAATATTTTCTTATCTCTATAATGCTACTATCAAAGTTATGCACAAATGGAAGAAAACTATTCAAATCTACCAATACTTGCAATTTTACAACACCAAAATCAATTTAGCAACTAATCTATGAGATAGTAAGCATACAAGTACAATAAGAGGAACATTTTCTACTAGGGTTGGGCCCTAACCCAAGATATTCAACCCTCTGAGTCAACTGGATCGAGAGAATGGTGCTCATTTCCATTAAAATATCAAAAAAATACATAACGGTGTTTGGTCACAATCCTTGAACTCGAAAACTGCTTAGCTATCTTCCATAAAAAATTCGAATCTTAATGAGGCTCTAGGCCTCTTTATTTATACAAATAAAATTTCCAACAACTTCCTTAAATCTAGGGAGGCTTGGGTCCCAATCTTGAGATTAATTGGTTCTCAACTATCACTAGCTTGGCTTCCAATGATCCTCATGACTCGGCTGCCTGCAACTCCGAGTTAGTGTGATTTGATTGAGGGATCTTTGAGCGAGTGAGGATTTAATGAGGGAGATCCATCTCTTATAATATCTCCTTTTTGTCTCATTTGAGTTCTTGTACCCTAATTAGCCATAATTTTCTCCCAAAAACCTGCAATTAATGCACATTAGACCACTAGACATGACATCTTACTTCTACTCATCTCATTAAGCAAAATATAATTAAAACATGTAAAGAATTAAGAGAAGAGTTTATTTTAGTAAGCTTGGACGTGTATTAAGATCCTGTTGAAGCCCCAAAAATTGGTTCAACAAAAAGGGGGATATCCGCTCGGTCCGGACCTTGGTTGGCAGCTCCTTTTCCGTTTGGTATAGCAGGTTCGACTGGGGATAATGGGACCAGTTTCCCAATTTGTGTGTGTGTGTAAGATTGATTGATGTTCCTATATTTAAACGATTCTAATTGAGATGCTTCTAATTCTAACTTCAATCTAATGATATGCAATTGTATTCTAAAAAAGCAACAACATCTAAATCTATACTAACCCGGGGTATAACCTTTCCACTGCGATCTAAAATGATTTCGAATAACATTCGGTAATAAAGATCATTCAACTGTTATAAGAAAAGAATTCAATATAGATAAACCACTTCACATAAAAAGTTAGGTGAAACAGTTGTGAAAAACTTATCACATAGTAAGCTACTCATATATTAAGCACAAATAAATAGCTATCACCGTACAAAAGTGCCAAATGATAACTCATGCATTCAAGCATTAACATATAAATAACTGAATTTAAATATCACTTTAACACAGGAAATAGAAATAGTTAAGAGATAAAAGTACCATTTATAACTAGTTCTACTCATGAGCTTCAAGCGATAGCGATTTAACTCTTCTCAACCCAACATCAACTAAGAGTACAGAAGTGCAACATCAATAGCAGATATCAGATGCAAAAATCAATAAATCCTATTCCATTCATTCACCAAAACCTCCTCAGAGGGTGCAAAACTGCATGTTCTGAGGACAAGTTTTTGATAAATTTCTGGACCCTTCTCTAAATGCATGAGAAGGGTTTAAATACTACTAACTATGTCTAAAAATAACTTATTTACAAAAATTTAGGATACGGTTTAAATGACTATCCTTTTCCTAGGCAAAATAAAATAAAACTATTTCTAAAATTAAATCTAAAACTAACTATTTCTGTATTTTCTCCTTAATGTCGCAAGCATTCAGAATTTGCTTGATATGAGTCAGTTGGCTGACTTCAGCCTTTAAATGTGCTGAAAAATGGAATCAACAAGAGCTGGCACCATCTTTTCGGTACTGGGCTTACCGGAGACTGAGCAATTAGAGGCTTCCCATTTCGAGAAGTTTTACCCAGCGATCATCAGAAACTGCTTTTGTTTCCTACTCCAGGCTTCCTTAGTGTAATTTTCGCCTCTTACGTGTTTTCTTGTAGTGGATGTAAAGTTGAAATTTTGTGAAAATAATGAATCTGAGAGCTCTTGACCTCGAGTCCTAAATTGCCTATCTTGATGTCAGCGATGTCTAATATTCCTTTAACCATTTCTGTGCAAGGTAGAATTTTGGGCCTTGCTACTCTCCAGTGCAGGAATGAACAAGCTAACCCTGCAACTGATGCTTCAGACAACCTTGATGAGCCGGTAGTAGCCATAAATCCCATTACTTTAGGATTTATTTCCTGAAATAGATTATATATGCCTTCCCAGGTGAAAATACTTGCGTTTCTGTTGCATGCTGTGTCTTTGTGCAAGGGTGCCTTTTCTCTGTCTTCAGATATTAGAGCCTCGCCTATTTTCACCGTAGTTTCCTGTACACTACTTTGTATAACCTTTTTTGCTTCGTTCCTGTAGTTTACAAGTGAGGTGAGAGTAATGACAATAAATAACGATGGGAATGCTTTGACTGGCGAAGACATTTAAAAATTTGCCACCTTACGTGAACTGGCTTTTTGATAAACTCAAAACTAGATTTCATTTACAACTGACATCTACTTCATTAATGAGCATTTAAAGCACATAACTGGTCTCGTTTAATGGAAACACTTTGCCTTGAATAATGAACCAGAAAAATTTGCGATGAGACGATGCATCGCATAATCGCAATATCGCAATATCGCATGATCCCAATTTTGCTCTTTCATTCGTTCGTAAGATCGCTTTTATGCTTTATCGTGATATCGCAGTATCGCATGGTCGCATTATCGCAAAATCGTAAGTATGCACATTTCGCGTTAATGTATTTCTTGCGAGGTGCGATTTTGCGATATGCGATATCGCATATCAGTGTTTTCTGCGGTTTTTCAGCATAAGCGCGTTTTAAAGCATGTGATGTGATATATATGTTTTTAATATGTGATCTCGCATTGCAATCTCGCATTCTTAGAGTTTTGGCTTGCAGGGAGGCATCCTGTTATCTTTTCTACGATACGATATCCTTTAAGGAGTGATTTTGTCTTTCCTCATCACAAAACTTAAGTTTTTTTTTATAGATATTTTCAAAGGTATTTTCTTAAGTTTACGATGGTAAGTTTTATTGAATAGGAAATACAATCACTAATTGATTTTTTTGAATTTTAGCTAAGGGTCCCCATTTATTTAGTATTAGTCACAACACTAAATAAAAAGGGGGGTTGTTGGTGGCCACAACAATTCACGATTCACTTGGAAGAACCAGTTATCTCTGTCGTTCTTTTGAATTTTCTATACTTCCAAAACAGAAAATTTTCCAGAAAATTAAACTTTATTATTGAAAGATAAAGTACATTATGTTCTAACCTATCAATGATATTTTGTTTCAACTATTCTCAACTCTGATTATTCACTACCTCAAGCTAGTCCTTGTATTTACATCAGCCATTACTTGGTTTTATAAAGATAAAACAAAGGCTTCTCTGTAAATCAATTTTAAATATGCTCATTTGTCGTAGGTAGAGCCTCTGCTGCCAGCAGGCGTTCATAGCCTCAACGGGGTTACCTGTTACCCAATAAGCATCCTTTATCCTACTTAAAGAAACCTACAACTCTCAAAGAAGAATCCACATCCACACTTATTGCTTTGATTTTATTTTACTCTTAAAGAACAATGTCTTGGTTTGATAGACAATTTATGACATAGTCATTCACTTGATTTATAACTTCACTGAACATGCTGGCTCGTGATGAGACCCCTTGCCTTTTGATTTCAACAATCTTGAGTCATTGCCCTGTTGTGGTATGCAGTATTGGCAAAGTCAGCAAGTTATAATATCTGTGATAATGATAAGCCGGCTCGTGATGAGACCTCTCACTCTTTAAGATGAAGTGTATCCTTAGATTGTTCCTCTGAAAGTTGTGATTTCCTTAGTAGGGAGGAAGTCATTGTTTCCTTAAGATAGCTTTGGACGACAATCGTAGAGTTTTTTGGTAAGAGTTGTTCTACAGAGAATTTTTATTTTGTTATTGATACCTTTCATTACACTGATATAAAACAATTTCTCGCTAAAGGTTGTTTTCATCAAATTTTATGAAGTTGAAACTAGTATCATATCTAGGCTAGAGTCTTTAACTGTATCTTCCAATAATAAAGATCAATTTTCCAAAATATTTTCTATTTATACAAGTGAAAGATCAAAATCTGAAAGAGAATTGGTGTCTTTTTCGTAAATTCCTAATGTAACCATTCACAACTGGTTTTATTAAAATAAAAATCTAATCTACAAAATAAAAGAGTAATCTTCTAGGGAAAATATTTTTTTAGGATCTGATCATTAACAGGTAAAGAATCTAGGGAAAATATTTTTTTAGGATCTGACCATTAACAGGTAAAGAATCTCTTTTTCCTGCTAAATCCTGCAGCATAAAAGTGGACGGACCTATGACTTCTACAATTTGAAAAGGAACAAGCCACATTCATTGAAATTGTGTATGTTTTCCTTTTTCCTCGTGGGCCTTGTCCCATTTTAAAACTAGATCTCCCATCTGAAAATATTTTTTGGTCATCATGTTTGAATCAAAAGAGGATTTCACTAATGCTTGATGATGATCATGAGTTCTTTTGGCCTGTTCTCGATGTTCTTCTAACTCAATTATTTCCATTTGCCTTAGTTGTAAGGAGGAAGTTGGTACTTCGTCAATATATTGAAATAAAGACAGAGAGGGGATTGCTAAATGAGTTGGAAGAAACACTTCTTTTCCATAAACTAAATTGAATGGAGAAGTGCCGATGGAGGCTTTCTTCACTATTCGATCTACCCATAAAGCATATATTAAAGACTTATGCCAACTTTTATGATTTTGGTCAACTGTTCGTTTGATAATCCTGATTAGGTTTTTATTTGTAGATTCAACTAACCCATTTCCCTGTGGGTAATAATTGGCAGAATATTTAAGTTTGAAACCTCTTTTAAGTGCAAATTCAGTCATTGCATTTCCAGAAAAGTAAGATGCATTGTCAAACATTAAAGCGGAAGGCAGTCCAAACCTGGTGATTATAAATTGATCTATGAATTCAATAATATGTTTAGCATTAGCCGTCTGGAGTGGAACCGCTTCTACCCATTTAGTAAAGTAATCTGTTGTTGTAAGGATGTATCTATGCTGCTTAGAAGAGTGAGGAACGATCTCACCTATTATGTCCAATCCCCACTGATCAAAAGGTTGCTCAATGTTGACTGGTTGTAATGGCAAGGATGGTTTCTTTTGTCTCCTAGCGGCAGTTTGGCAGACTTGACATTTCCTCATGTAATTGTGCGAGTCTTTGAATAATGTGGGCCAGTAATAGCCTGCACGTAAGATTTTATGTGCAGTAGCGTCTCCAACATAGTGTCCGCCTGCTGGCCCGTCATGGAGTTCTTGCAAAACTTTTTTAGTTTCAAATTCTTCAAGACATCTAAGTAGAATAGAATCATAATTTATCCTAAAAAGAACATTATTCAAGAGTTGATATTGTTTGGCTTTCAACCTTAGAGATCTTTTATTAGTATGATCGAGGTGTGAGGGGGCATACCCATTCCTTAGATAATAAATGATATAGGCATATAATGACTCATTATCATTTAGGCTTAGCTCGTACACTGGTATGTTTGCAGATGGAATTTCAGATACCAGCGATGCTCCAGCCAGCATTTTGCAAAAGCCTTGACCTTTTACAATGCTTGCTGGTTTGATTTCTACATCATATTCCTATAAGGCAGTAACCCAATTGGATATTTTCTCACCCACATCTTTTTGCACTAAAATATTTCTTACCACTGGAAATGGTACAATGATTTTTGTGCGGGTTTTGAGTAAAAAGGGTCTGAAATATTTGATTGCTTTGAAAACAGCGTAAGCCTGTTTCTCCACATCTAAATAATTTAATTCAGCTCCCTGTAAATTTGAACTAAAGAAAGCAATTGAGACTTCTGCCTTCTCTTGATTTGCCTGAGTAAGTATCGCTGCATATGATCTGTCAGATGCAAATGTATATAAAACAAAAGGCTCTGAAAAATTTGAAGTCGCTAAATATGGAGCATTGATAATTGCTTGTTTGATTAGATTGAATGCCTCATATTCGTCTTGACCCCATTTGAAGATTGAGTTCTTTTTTATCATCGTTTGTAAGGGAGACATGATTCTTGAAAAATCTGGAACGAATCTCTTTACAAAGTTGATTTGACCAAGGAAAGATTGCATAGCTTTTTTGTTGTGAGGTAGGGAAATTTCGGAAATCTCATTGATTATGTCAGGGTCAATGTGAATTCCAGTTTTTGAAACTATGAATCCTAGAAGTTTTCCTTCACTTAACGCAAAAAAGGACTTTTTAGGGTTGAATGAAATTCCATACCTTAAACAACGTTGGAAGATTTGTTTTAAATCTCTGAGATGGTTGCTTCGTGTCTTGGAATAGACAACTATATCATCCAAATAGATTACCATAGACTTATTAAGTAAACCTCTGAATGCAATGTCCATGGCTCTCTGAAATGTGGCACCAGCATTAATTAGAACAAAAGGCATTTTTTTATATGCATAGGTACCCCATTTGGTTTTGAATGTGGTTTTTAATTGATCGTTAGGGTGTACCAAAACTTGATTGTATCCTGAAAATCCATCTAAAAAGGAGATTAATTCTGACCCAGCAACTGCCTGCAAAATTTGTTCCATAGGAGGCAAAGGAAAATTATCCCTTTGGCAGGCTTTATTAAGATTTCGAAAGTCAATACAGATTCTAATATCTCTGTTTTTATTTCTAACAGGGACCATGTTGGAGGCCCATTTGGAATGTCGAACGGGAAAGATTATTTTGGATTTCAATAACTTGTTGAGTTCAGACTTGATTTGGTTTTCTATATTAGGATGGATTTTTCTCAACTTCTGTTGGACTGGTTTCGCATTTTCCATCATTGGAATAGTATGTTCGATGATAGAAGTGTCATACGTTTTAATTTCATCATAGTTCCAAGCAAAAACATTTTTGTATTGTCTCAAACGATGGATATATGCTAATTTCTCTTCGTGAGTTAGGCCAAGGCCTAGATTGATGTTTTGGGGTTTGGTATTAGTTCCTAGATTTAATAATTCGTAATTCAAAGTTGAACTTTGGAGTTTTGAATTAGTAGATCTTTTAAACCGATCTTTTAAATCATAAAGGTCTTCTAGTTTGACTACCGATTTAGGTATAGCATTGTTAGTGCTATCTTGTTGCAATTGTCGGTCATGTTGGTCTTCGTCAATTATTTCATTGGTATAAGATCCTTCGGATGTGAGAAAACTCACGATATTAGGATCGACGTTGAATATTCTCCAATTTGTGATGTTATCAGGAATAGAAGGTCTAAAGATTAATTCTATTGAAAATATATCAGGACTAAAATCTTTTGAAGGGATAAGTTTAGAAGCTACGTTAGCCAAAAGGTTTGCACTTGCATTCTGGAGTCTGGGAATTGATGAAATATTAAATAACATAAAGTGCTCAGTCAAATCTTGAACTAAAGATTGATAATGTTTTAAATGACCTAACAAGCAATGTATAGTATTACGTACCTGTCTGACTACAATTTCAGAGTCTCTGAAAACTTGAAGGTATTTGACATTTAATCCGATTGCTTTGTACAACCCTTGGACTAAATCTTCATATTCAGCTGTATTGTTGGTGCAATCAAATTCGAGTCTGCAAGTTAACATAGATTTATCTCCTTCTGGACTAACTAGCACACATCCTGCTCCTTCGTTAGATTTAGAACCATCAAAAAATAATTTCCAAAATGAAGATTTATTTACAGGACTATTTAAAAAATTGATACATTTAGAACTATCTGTTTGGGAAAAGTTTTCGACTTGAGATAAAACAGAATGTTCTAAATAAGGGGACGTATGAGCATTAAAATTCCCTAGGAAAGAATCTACTGAGTAATTGCCAATAATACTGTTTTTATATGCTAATGGTTCATTTTCCCCCTCGAGTTCTATTACTATGTACTTCTGATGTCATTCTCGTTCAACTTTTATTTGATTTGGTTTACCATTGTAGGGCAGCCACATGTGTGACCAATCAGTTGCGAAGTATCCATGAAGTTTTTCTGACCAATCCCTACTAATAATTAAGCCATAAATTCTAGAATATCAGCAACCAAAATATCTATAGCTTGATATACCTTTGGGTTGGATGAAAACCTTATGGTAACCTGATTCAATTCGCAAATTACCTTGACTTGTGATCGGTCTAGCTAGAATATGCGCACAATAGACTTCTGTGGTTGAACATTCAATTTTGTACATATTGACTTCGGTAAAATATTCGATGAAGCTCCAGAATCCACTAAACAATTATGCACATTTTTATTAAAAATTTCATAAGTAAGAAGAAGGGGGGAGTATGAGATCTCGATCTACCTCCAATTAATACGACGTCGTTTGGATCAACCTTGTTAATCGCATTAGTCGGAGGTCTACCCATGTCATGGGAAGCTTGAGAAATTACAGCGGCAGGCAAAGGTGCAACTGGCATAGCATGTAATTCTTTCAAAATTATCTTTTGCTGGTGTTTTAACTTGCTCATTTCGTAAAGAGTGATATTGGCCCAAGTCTTCTTCATATCTTCTATAATATTGTACTCCATTTCATCTGAAACGATCAACATTTTAGATGGAGTAGAGGAATCTGTTTGGACTGGGCTGGTTTGAGTCGCTTTAGATGTTGTCTTCTTGGGTGCGACTTTATCCTTCGTTGTCGAGCTTGCGCTCTTTGGCTTAGGGGTAGTTTGGGGGGATTAAGCTGATTTCTACTTCGTGTACTAACTGGGAATGCTTCTTGATCCTCTTCTTGTCGGAGGATGAAATCCCACATTCCTTGTAGTTCTACGACTTCTTCTTCATTGGTTTTCCCTTCAATAGCGATTTCCTCTTCTTCTTCCTCGGATTCAGCATTTGTAATAGCATTGGGAGGCTTTGAATCAGTTGAAGGGTTTCTCTTAAAATAGGGCTTTTTTGAAGAAGTTTCTACCACTTGTTTCTTGATGTCGACCATCTCGTTAGACATGGTCTTCAAAACTTTTTGCAATCCTTCTAAATCAAAAGGATCTTTCGATTGCTTTTTCTTGGGATCTTCTTTGAATGTTACCTTCTTAGACTTTCGTTCTTCGATCGCGTCTTCTTTTTGAGGGCTATAATCTATTTCTTTTTTCATGTTTTCAGCCAAATTTGTCTTATTAGCCCTATCCACGAAGATTGCTATATTTGATGGTAATGCAGTAATGTACCATTCACTTCGTACTTCTTCGCTAGGCTTGGAAGCGGTAGGAATTTTGTTTAATAGTTTATTGAAATGAGAATTGAAATCTTTGATGGGTTATTTTGATTAGGCCCTGAGGTTTGACAGGTCACTAATCAACGTTGTAGTAGACCTATCATCACCAAACTTAATGAGGAATTGCTCCTCGAAGATGTTCCAACTAGTAATAGATCCAGATGGTAGTGAAAAATACCATGATCTGGTTGTTCCTTAGAGGGTATACGGGAAAATTCGAACAACAACATCTTCGTTAGTAACTCCATTAAGATTTATGGATAGCATAAAGTTATTGATATGCTCTTCTGCTAGCATGCCTTCTTCAGGATTGAATTTAGGCAGCCATTTTTCAGGATGGGCTGGCAGTTGACTCAAGGGCGCAGGCATTAGGACTGCCCCTGGATTGTTCCATGGAGATTGAGCCATTGTTGATTTACTAACGGAAGGAAGTGGAGAAGATGATCCCTGAGGTCGAGAAGATGAGGATATAATAACTTCGGATGATTGAGAATGGGATGTAGAAGTACCAATAGGTTGGTGAACAATGATCTAGAGCGACAGAGTGGATGGTTGAATTTGCAGTGAGGAAGTTGAGATGGATGATGATGGTGAAAGAGTCTCGCTATTGGACCCTTTAGGTGATTTCCTTGCTCTCTTCCTAGTGGGTAGAGGTAATTCAGTTGGTTGTACACCAAATTTTTCGCTCTTTAATCTGGTGAAGGGATGAGAAGGGTTATATTGCAAAGTCATGCTACCTTGATATTTATCAGATCTTGGAGGAGATATAGAAAATCGCTGAAGTTTGTGAATCAAAGATTCAACTTCAGGAGGTTCAATAGTAGATTGTTCTGAAATATCAAGGTTTATAGCAGCGACTGTTGATCCTACGACTTCTAACTATGGATTTAAAGATTCTAAATGAAGTGGAGAAGTCGGGGGAGATGGTGAGGGTGATTTACTCTCAGAATGGTATTTTGATTTGGACTTACTTGCCATTCATAGTTATAGGCCCTCCTTTTAGCGCCAAATATGTCGAAGCCCCGAAAATCGGTTCAACAACAAGGGGGATACCCACCCGGTCCCGACCTTGGTTGGCAGCTCCTTTTCCGTTTGGTATAGCGGGTCCGACTGGGGATAATGGGACTAGTTTCCCAATTTGTGTGTGTGTGTAAGATTGATTGATGTTCCTAGCTTGAAAATATTCTAATTGAGATGCTTCTAATTCTAACTTTAATCTAATGATATGCAATTGTATTCTAAAAAAGCAACAACATCTAAATCTATACTAACCCGGGGTATAACCTTTCTGCTGTGCGATCTAAAATGATTTCGAATAACATTCGGTAATAAAGATCATTCAACTGTTATAAGAAAAGAATTCAATATAGATAAACCACTTCACATAAAAAGTTAGGTGAAACAATTGTGAAAAACTTATCACACAGTAAGCTACTCATATATTAACAACAAATAAATAGCTATCACCGTACAAAAGTGCCAAATGATAACTCAAGCATTCAAGCATTAACATATAAATAACTGAATTTAAATATCACTTTAACACAGGAAATAAAAACAATTAAGAGATAAAAGTACCATTTATAACTAGTTCTACTCATGAGCTTCAAGCGACAGTGATTTATCTCTTCTCAATCCAACATCAACTAAGAGTACAGAAGTGCAACATCAGTAGCAGATATCAGATGCAAAAATCAATAAATCCTGTTCCATTCATTCACCAAAACCTCCTTGGAGGGTGAAAAAGTGCATGTTTTCAGGAAAGGTTTTTGATAAATTTCTGGACCCTTCTCTAAATGCATGAGAAGGGTTTAAATACTACTAACTATGTCTAAAAATAACTTATTTAAAAAAATTTAGGATACGGTTTAAATGATCGTCCTTTTTCTAGGCAAAATAAAATAAAACTATTTCTAAAATTAAATCTAAAACTAACTATTCCTGTATTTTCTCCTTAATGTCGCAAGCATTCAGCATTTGCTTGATATGAGTCAGTTGGCTGACTTCAGCCTTTAAATGTGTTGCAAAACATAATCAGCAAGAGTTGGGACCATCTTTTTGGTACTAGGCTTACCAGAGACTGAGCAATTAGAGGCTTCCCATTTCGAGAAGTTTTACCCAGCGATGCGCGATTAGTGCTAGGCGATAATCGTGCATCGGAAACTGCCTTTGTTTCTTAATCTGGGCTTCCTTAGTGTGATTTTCGCCTCTTGCGTGTTTTCTTCTAGCAGATGTAAAGTTGAAATTTTGTGAAAATAATGATTCTGAGAGCTCTTGACCTTGAGTCCTAAACTACCTGTCTTGATGTCAGCGCTCTCTAATATTCCTTTAACCATTTCTGTACAGGGGAGAATTTTGGGCCTTGTCGCTCTCCGGTGCAAGAATGAACAAGCTAACTCTGCAACTAATGCTTTAGATGACCTTGATGAGCCTATAGTAGCCATAAATCCCATTACTTTAGGATTTATTTCCTCAAATAGATTACGTATGCCTTCCCAAGTGAAAATACCCGCGTTTCTATTGTATGTTGTGCCTTTGTGCAAGGGTGCCTTTTCTCTGTCTTCAGATATCAGAGCCTCGCCTATTTTCACGTAGTTTCCTGTACACTTCTTTGTATAACCTTTTGTCCTTTGTTCCTGCAGTTTACAAGTGAGGTGAGAGTAATGACAATAAATAACGATGGGAATGCTTTGACTGCCGAAGACATTTAAAAATATTCCACCTTACGTGAACTGGCTTTTTGATAAGCTCAAAACTAGATTTCATTAACAACTGGCAACTACTTCATTAATGAGCATTTAAAGCACATAACCAGTCTCGTTTAATGGAAACACTTTGCCTTGAATAATGAACCAGAAAAATTTGCGATGAGACGATGCATCGCATAATCGCAATATCGCAATATCGCATGATCGCAAATTTGCTCTTTCATTCGTTCATAAGATTGCTTTTCTGCTTTATCGCGATATCGCAATATCGCGGTATCGCATGGTCACATTATCAAAAACTTGTAAGTATGCGCATTTTGGTTATTGTATTTCTTGCGAGGTGTGATTTTGCGATATGTGATATCGCATATCGGCGTTTTCTGCGGTTTTTCAACATAAGTGCATTTTAAAGCATGCGATGTGATATATATTTTTTTCATATGTGATCTCACATTGCAATCTCGCATTCTTAGAGTTTTGGCTTGTAGGGAGGCATCCTGTATCTTTTCTATGATACAATATCCTTTAAGGAGTGATTTTGTCTTCCCTCATCACAAAACTTAAGTTTTTTTTATAGATATTTTCAAAGGTATTTTCTTAAGTTTACGATGGTAAGTTTTATTGAATAGGAAATACAATCACTAATTGATTTTTTTGAATTTTAGCTAAGGGTCCCCATTTATTTAGTATTAGTCACAACACTAAATAAAAAGTGGGGTTGTTGGTGGCCACAACAGATCCATATTTTACCCAATGATGAGCCTCATTATTGAGCAAGTAGCAAACTTTAGTAAGGATTTCTTTAGTGATCAACAATAGTTCCTAGGGGTTAGCACTTTTAGTGATTATACTGTGAGAATGGAGTTATCATTGCTCCATTCAAGTTTTGCGAGAGCTCTTCTAATTACATTCTTATGGCATCTGGTTCATCTTCCAACCACCTAAGCATTTTTGGAAGTTCCAATATGTTATTCATTAGCATTAAGATATTTTGGCTCAGCATCAAGATATCTTGAAATACTACATATAACTCTTCCTGTATGCTTCTGCCATTGCTTACTTCGACCATTTGTCTCACTGTTAGTATTTCAAAAGTAACAATTGAACTATCGTATTTTGGGTAACAGAGTGTTCCTCGACGCTCCCCCTCCACTGTTCCAATGACCAGTTTGCTAGAATTGTGACATTAGAGTCTAGTTGAATTTCAAAATAATAATGCCAATAATATTGCAATTGTCTTTCAAATTTGTGGTAGTGTTTCTATTTAAAGTAATTTTGGCTTAAAACAAAAACAATTTCAGAAGGAACTTCACTAGAAAAATATTTTTGGCAACGATCATACCAACAAGACTTAGAAAATTAAAATAATAATAGATAAATGATAAATCAAATCCTGATAACACTTGTCAGTTTAAGAATAAACAAAGAAAATAACATTCCCTAGAGCTTTTATAAATGAGTCCAATGCTAATGGAATTACAACAAGATTCAAGAAATTCATAAAACAATAGACATGATAAATCAAACCTCGTTAACACTCCTCAGTTTTGGAACAACCAAATAAAATTTCTTTCCCATCTTTTATATAAACCAGTTCAGAGCCAACAAGTCTACATATAATGTGTTAGAGGCCATAAGTCATCTCAATCAAGAATTGAGATCAAAGTTTTGAAAGGACATTTACCTGCTATCGATTTTAATGGTATTTATTAACCATTGATCATCATCAATTTGGCTAGTACTGATTTTCTAGATCTGTAATCAGAAAAAACTGTTTCGATATTAATTAATATAAACCATATATGTTTTTGTTAAATTCCCACTCAAGATAGTCCAATTCATAGGATTTTGTTTCATGATTGTTGCATTCAACATGCTTTAGAAATCAATATCAACACACTATTTTATTAATATCCTAATTCTCATTCTATTTTGATTTATGTAATGATATAGTGACACGTAAACATCGATTTTATTGCATTGGGTTGTTGCTTGTTTATGGCATTGTTATTTTCCATATGAGTTCGACCTCGATGTTCAATCTAGCTTAACCCTACGATTAAGTAAAGATCCCCTGCCAATAAATACAATTATTTCCATCATTTATTCGGTGAATCAATGCATATTCAACACATTGTTTGAATGCTCAATAAAATTTACTCTGTTAACTTGTTTTACTACCAACCAATGTTTGACTATCAAAATAGAGTAAATGAGCCTTGTTATTGATGTTTCCCCAATACTAAGTGCATTACTAATTGAATGGGAAGAAGAAGTGTTGTGCAAGAGAACGAATATGTAGAGAAAGTAACACAAACTTTTTTTGTAATGTTCCTCACTATTGAAAATGCAACAAAAAAATCGTATTTCTTTTCCTTGAATTAAATTAGGAATAAAATTGCAATTCCACATCACAAGACAACTTGTACAAGCCAACTAAGTTAATTTGACTTAGTTGGCTTAGTTAATTTGAGTTAAGGGTCTAACTTGAGTCATGTAGAGTGTCTCCTACATTATAGGAGCATTGGTTGAGTTTATTTTAAGTTGTAACTAATTAATTCAGTTAAACTAGTTCCCACTGATGGAGGAACTAGTAGGAGGTCAGACATTGGGGTGCTGCTTCATGTGTTCAACCAGTTAACTGGTGATTCACTCATAAATTACTCATGCATGTTAGATCTAAGAGTTACCCAATTAAGATTTGAGCCCAAGGAAAGTGCACTATCAGTGGTATAATCATCCAAATTTTACAGGTGGTGCATGCAGTCAGAGGAAGGCCTATTAATAAGGGTCTAATTCCCAAGGAAACAATGCAAGGAAATAGGGACTTGGGCAAGCCAAAATTTGGTTAAGTATTGACTTTGGCTTGTCTAGGAAGCAGTGAGATAGATGAATGTAGTGCAGAGGTTGCTCTAGCTCGAGGAAAGAATTGTAATCTTCTCATATTTTCTAACTAATGCAATATACAAATAGAAAGGGGTTTTAGTTGTGGCTTTCCCGAGGAAATCATTGTGTAATGTGTTGGTTGAATTCTTTCTCTTGTATGCTTCATGATTTTGTGATCGTTTAATTGTTTCTGATGATAAGCGGAGTAGATTCAAGTATTTTTTTTTAGCGAATTACATAAGTAGTTTGAATCTACAAGGAATTTATACATGGTATCAAAACATAAATCACTCTAGAAGAGGAGAATACGATTTTGTCTTTTGCGTGTGAAATCAAATTTACAATATCATTCTAAAGAGACAATAGGATTTCGTTCTATGGATTGAGACTCAAATATTCCCTTGAGGGTAGTTTGAACTATATTGCTTGGAAGGATAGGATGGAGGCAGTATTGGAAGACAATGGGTGAAGGAATTATTAGACAAAGATATTCCTAAGCGTCAAATAACTGATGCTCAAGATATTGTAGAGTGGAGGAAAAGTGTTGCAAAGGCGAGAAGGATAATACTAAAAGGATTTTCAGATCATATTTTCTCGAACCTCCATCAGAAGGAGATTCCATATGAAATGTGGAAGGCATTGAAAGACATGTTTCAGAACAAAAATGACCAAAGGAAGCTGGAATTGAAGGACAATCTCAGGAAAATCAAGATAGAGAAGGGCGACACAATACCCAAGTACTTGACAAACCATCTAGAATCTCTCTTTGCAGCTTCCAGCTCTGGAACCTGCTATAGAGGAAGTTGAAAAACACTTGTAGCTAATTCAATCAATGTCGGGATGAGCTTGGAACTGTTGGTGTTATAGTTGTTGAATATGATCTGGTCAGCTTAGCACTTGCAGGCCTTCCCAAGAGATGGCACAGCTACCAAGATTTAGTAAATGGGAGGGACAAGCTACCAGAGTGGGAGTGTTTGTGGTATGAATTGGTGCAAGAATAGATTTGGTGGAACACCTGTTGGGCATTGGATCCCCCCACAACATGTTTTGGGGCTGAAAGCCCGAGTTTTGGTCAAATATATTGTAAAGACTCTGCAAATTGCAGACGCAGAGCGTGAAGTATAGGTTAAGTCATAGGGTTGTCCGCCCTAAGTTTTGTAATGTAATGTAATGTCATGTCGGCCTACCCATGGTTCGCGAACCATGGGATTGTATAAATAGAGCGAGGCTCTAAGTTGTAAAGAGAGTTAGCATATGAGTAAAGTAGAGATAGATTGAGAATCTAAGTGTATTGGGTCATAGTAGTAGGAAAAGGCTCTGCAGTTGAGTGAGCAGAGGCCTAGTAGAGTCTGTAGCCCTACAGCTGAGTGCACAGGGCGATGTCAAGTTTGTAACCTTGAACGAAGAATAATAAAGAGAAGTTGATTCCAAATTCTATGCATCTTCTTGTGTATTGCATTCTATTCATTTATACTGTTTTGTTTATCGCACACACTTATATGATTGCTAGATATACTATTAATTATCACTAGTCTTACATAGATAAGTTAAGTAATCAGGTAATAACAAGTTAAATAGTAAGGAACTTGGGTATAATACGGATTGCACGTTGAGTAGGGCTGCACAAAGGTAGCATCACAAGTTGTGAGGAACTAACAGATGCATGTAGCGACATGCGCGTAGGGTCAAACCGTGGACCGCTAGAAGCTCATCAAACATCCCCAGGGTGCGGAAACCTTGTTCTAGCACCCTCCATACTACTTCGAGTGAGACCTCTATCCACACTCCGCAGACTGTTTCCGGAAGGGCCAGTAGTACCGGGATTTGTTTGGCTAAGTCACCTCTGAACCTGGGTTAGGCCCATACAAGCCAACAACACCAGAGATGGATCCTCATCCAAGCATGATGATGAGGAGAAATTTGCCTTGGATGGAAATGAAAATAAAGGGAAAGGGAATTCATCCCATTCCAAATCAGATTCTAGTCAGGGTGGCAAGAAGAAGGACTTGTCAAAGAATAAATGTTTTCACTGTCATGAACTAGGACATTGTGCCATGAAGTGTCTATACAAGAAGGCTGACAAGAATCCCTCAGGAGGACTGGCAGGTGAAACTCTTGCTTCATAATTCGAGTTTTATTTCACCCTCATTGCTTGCATGGTGACATCTTTTATGGGTAGTGTGTTGTATCTAGATAGTGGAGCGTCATTCCATATGAACGACAACAAATAATTCTTCAGTGACTTGGAGGAGAAGGACCTCCAAATGCACATCGAAATGGAAGATGATGGAAGGTATTGCGTGACCGACATCAATATTTTTACTTTTCAGAGTGAATCTGGTTCTACTCTCACATTAAAAGATGTCATGTATATTCGAGGTCTGAAGAAGAACTTAGTTTCAATTGCTATGTTGGAGAACCATGGCTACGTTGTGATATTTAGAAAAGGAAAGGCTTTCCTTCGTCTAATAGCCTTAGGACAAGTGAAGCAGATCCGGGTTCAGGTGAATAACCTCTACAAATTGGATGTATTATATTGTGTTGCTGTGAGCACAAAAGCAGAGAAGGTGTAGAGCCGAGACATCGGTGAATTGTGGCATAAAATATTGGGCCACCTGCACCACAAAGATTTGAAGATCATGCAACATATTTCTACAGGACTTCCCAAGGGTACACTAGAGTAGAGAGATACATGCAAAGGGTGTACATTAGGGAAGTAAACCAAATCCATATTTCATGATAAGGGCACTTGAGCGCAAGTGATCCTTGAAAGAGTTCGCTCAGATGCATGTGGACCATTCTCAACAGTCTCCACAACCAAGCACATGTATTATGCAATATTTGTATATGATTTCTCACATAAGTGCTAGATTACCTTCATACATAAGAAATGTTTGACGTTCTCTAAATTTTTTGAATTTAAAGCACTTTTTGAGAAATACACTCATAGTAAAGTGAAGGCTCTCAGAAGCAATAATGATGGATATTATGTGTCGAATGAATTCAAGAAATTTTGTGCATGAGAAGGTATTCGATGAGATTTAATAGCACCCCATAACCCACAATAGAATGGGGTGGATGAAAGGAAGAACATAAGTATTGTGGGATATGCACGGGCGATGTTACATGATCAGGGCCTACCATTGCACTTGTGGGATGCAGCATGCAACACCATTGTATATGTGAAGAATAGGAATCCTCATCGGATTCTTGGGATGAGTACACCAGAAGAAGATTTTTCATGTAAGAAAACAAATGTGGCACACTTCAGGATATTTGGTTCATCAATTTACTGCCATGTTACCAAGGATACAAGGAAAAATCTAGAGCCAACAGCTGAGTTGGGCATATTTGTGGGGTACGTTGATACACTTCACAACAATCAGGTGTACCTTCCCTCTCTCAAGATGAAAATGGTTCATAGAGATGTGAAGTTCGATGAAGAGAAGGCCATGAGATGGTCTCTTGAGAGGGAGCTTCAGTTGCATGTAGATGAGGAGCTTTTAGCTCCAAAGGAAGAACCTAAGGATGATGTGGAGTAGCCACATGCAGAGGAGAAGAGAGTGGAAGCACCCACTCATGTAGAGACTTCCAGAGATGGAAGGAAGCATACCAGAGAGGCTAACAGATTGATGCATGATGTTAGAGAGAATGCGGGAGCACCCACATCACAATGCAAGTAGAGGAGGTCACTAGATCAATACACTAGATACATGGTTATGATGAGAGAGAGTGTAGAGATTGAGCCATCCTCATTCGAGGAAGTAATATAGCCAATACACTAGTATGGGTTGATTCCATGGTAGAGGAGTATGACTCCATTATCAGAAACAATGTTTGGGAAGTGGCCCCAAGACCAACAAACAAGTCAGTGGTGAGTTCTAAATGGCTTTACAAGGTAAAGAAAGCAACAAATGGGAGTGTAGAGAAATGCAAGATTAGATATGTGGCCAGAGGGTTCTCTCAAGTGGAGGGAATTGATTACAAGGAGACCTTTTCTCCAGTAGCAAGGTACTATTCAAACATATATATTCTAGCACTTTCAGTGTAGATGGGATGGAAGATACATCAAATGGATGTGAAGACAACATTCCTCAATAGAGTGATTGAGGAAGAGGTGTATATTGAGTAGCTAGAAAGATTTGAGACCTTCAATTGAGATTTTCATGTGTAAATACTCAAGCGAGTGTTGTATGGATTGAAACAAGCACCCTGTGCTTAGTGCACCATGATTGACAACTATTTCACTAGGTTGGGCTTCACCAAAATTGAAGCAGTTGAAAACCTTTACCGTATTGTAGTTGAAGGTAAATTGTTGATTATAGTATTATATGTCAATGATTTAATTCTAATAGGTTATGAGAAGATGGTCAAATCTTGCAAAAAGGATCTTGCAAGAGACTTCAAGATGAAGGACTTGGGGCTCAAGGAATATTTGCTTCATATGGAAGTATGGCAAGGAGATGAGGAATTGTTCATCTCTCACAGCAAGTATGCCAACAAGATACTGAAGAAGTTCCACATGGAGAGAATCAAACCTATGGAGACTCCTATAGCGGGGAATGGAGGTAGGAAGATGCTACTTCAAGTGAAGTAGTGGAGGCTACTATTTACAGGCAGCTTGTGGGTTCACTTATGTATTTGGTGAACATATGACCACACATATGTTTTTTAGTTAACCATCTTAGTCAAGAAATGGTTAAGCCAACCAAACTCTATCGGAAGGCATCTAAACATGTGTTGAGATACCTCAGAGGCATCACTCAATTTTGACTTTGGTACAAATGGACTGAGGGAGTGAAGATGTAAGGCTTCAAATATGTAGATTGAGCAAGGATTCCATCCAACAAGAAGAGCACATCAGGGGGAATTTTTAGTATTGGGTAAGAAATAGTTTCTTGGTACAACATGAAGTAGAGATCAGTTGCACTCAATTTGGTAGAATCATAGTACATGGTTTCTATTCAAGTGTCTTGTGAGGCTATTTGGATGAGGAAGATCCTTGTTAGGTTATTTGATCAACAGATGGATCTTACAGTGATTTACTATGACAATTAGAGTTGTATCAAACTCTTTGAGAATCCATTTTTTCATGATCAGTTCAAGCATATCGACATACGATATCACAATCTACGAGATTATGTGCAAAGGAGAATCATGTTGTTGGAGTACATTCTTACATATGAACGAGATGCATACATCTTGATTAAGGCACTACCAAGAGGAAAAATCAAATTTCATAAAGGCAGGATTGGGATATCTGATAATCTCTTTCTTGTTGAGAGGGAGCGTTGAAAATGCAACAAGAAAATTCCTAATTTAATTTTTCCTTTGAATTAAATTAGGAATAAAATTGTAATTCCACATCACAAGACAACTTGTACAAGTTAACTAAGTTAATTTGACTTACTTGGCTTAGTTAATTCGAGTTAAGGGTCTAACTTGAGTCATGTACAGTGTCTCCTACATTATATGAGCCCTGGTTGATTTTATTTTGAGTTGTAATTAATTAATTCAGTTTAATTGAGTTAAAGTCACTTAAAATAGTTCCAACTGATGGAGGAACTAGTAGGAGGTCATATACTGGGGTGTTGCTTCATGTGTTCAACCAGTTAACTGATGATTCACTTAGAAATAACTTATGCATGTTAGATTTGATAGTTACTCAGTTGATATTGGAGTTCAGGGACAGTGTACTAAGTTGTATAATCATCCGAATTGTACAGGTGGTACATGCAAATAGAGGAAGGCCTATGAGAATTGCATAATTCATAATGAGGAATTTCCCTAATTAATAGGGGGATAATTCCAAAGGAAACAATGCAAGGAAATAGGGACTTGGGCAAGCCAAAATTTGGTTTAGTATTGACATGGGATTTTCTAGGTAGCAGTGAGAAAGATAGAGATAGTGGAGAGGTTTCTCGGGCTTGAGCAAAGCAATGCAGTATTTTCATATTTTAGACTAATGAAATATCCAAATAGTAGGGTTTTCTAGTTGTGTCTTTCCCCAAGAAATCATTGTGTAATGCGTCGATTGAATTATTTCACTTGTATGCTTCGTGATCGTTTAATTGTTTCCACTGATGAGTAGAGTAGATTCAAGTCTTTTATTTTAGAAAATTACATAAACAGTTTGAATCTACAAAGAATTTCTACAATCACTTCTACATATAGTCTCCCTCTGCACACTTTTTTCTACACAATAATACACATAAATCAATTAATTAGCAATTTTTTCTTGCCAAAGTTTGGGGCATGAAAATTTTGGTTTACATGTATATCAAATGTAGAATAAGTGTAAATGATTAACTTCCTTTGCGAGCCAATTTTGTATCTTGACTCGATATGGTTTCTACCAGTTCACGATAGGCTAAAAACTAGCATTTTAAAACTATTATCATTTTTTATAATTTTTATAATATTAGTATAAATTTATATTTTTGGTGAGCGACGAGTTTGCAGAGAAACCAAAAATAACCTTCCCCCCTTTGCACATAAGTGCCGAGGATTTTGGTTTACCGAGAAAGGGTGTGAAAAGTAGTTTGTGTCCCTTGCACACACACATTCCTTGCACACACTGTTTGCTGCAATCCTCACACACATTTTTTGGTGCACTTACCACACAACTTTTCTCTGCACACTAAAACAATGCTTATTATCCTCATAGCTTAGCTTGTCTATGTTCCTTGGTAGAAGTTCATATTCCTAACAATATATCTCAACAACAAGATGGACCATTTGGTCTTGCTAATGGGGAGCTTGAAGCATTGTGTAGGGAAATATATTGCATCTTTATCTGATAATGATCAACAAGTGGTCAACTACAAAATCAATATTTAGTATTATGGGAAATAAAAATCCTAGTTTGGGCATGTTTACTGACTCCATATTATCAATTAATGTAAATATTTGACCTTTTGAATGTTTGAGGATTATAGAAAAGGAGGCATACTATATTAGTCAGTACAAAGGGAGAATTAAACTATTGAACCATCAACATAATTCTCTCGCACATAGGAATGCATTGAATGTACCTTGAGTGAAATGCACTAAGCATTAAAATGAAGTGTTTGAGTTTCAAATATTCGATGGAAAATTAATTAATCAACTAATTGGCAGTTTTGGCTTATTAATGCATGTGAGGAATAAGTCTTGTGCAGGAAAATGGATCTGTGGAGAAAATAACATAAAAATTCTTCGCTATGTCTTGTATCTCCGTATACATTTTCGCACACTACATATTAATCAATTAATTAGCAGTTTGGGCTTATTAAAGTTTGGTGCATGAAAACATTGGGTTACTTGAATACTAAGTGAATTTTTTATTTCACATTTGTCAATTAAATAGTTATATAAAATGAAGCCTCTATTTAACGCTGATGAGAAAAAAATGTTGTGCGGGAAAATGTGTGTCTGGAGCAAGGAACATAAAGTTTCTTTGGTAATATTCCATGCCTCCATATAAATTCCTAAAATATACATATTAATGAATTAATTAGCATTTTTTTTTACATAAATAGGGAAATAACTCCCTCTATACAACACTACATATTAATCAATTAATAATTAGTGTTTTTGGCTAATTAAATATTGGGAAACAAAAAGTTTAACAGTGGGCAATTAATTGTTGCTCGTTTTATTTAGGCTTCTTGAATATTAAGTGTGATTTCACATTTTTGAATTAAATTCTTGTCCTCAAAACAAGGGTGGGCGATCAACTATGCGCACTACTATGTTGACACGGGCACGTTTTATTTGATATCGAGATGTGTTGACGGGGAAAAATACACTGCTAGCAGTTAGTGGGTATCCCAATTACACCTCACACCATTTGGGATAGGAGACCCATTTGGTATGTGGGCCTTATTGACATTATGATAATTTCACTCTTGGTTGTCAATGTATAGAGCTATTAGCATGAGGACAAGAATGAAATGCCAAAAAAATGGGAACAAAATTAACCCACGATTAATATCTTGCAAAACATAATACAATAATTTAATAGTAGAATGATAAGAAAAATATGTCTTAAGAGGAACCAATTAGCTAAGCCCATATACAACATACAAGAAAGCTATTACTAGAGGTCAACCACAAATTAGTTCACAGTTAGTTGCTAGTATTCACATAGAATGAGAGAGAAACAATCCAAAACGAACATATAATCCATAATTCATGAATTAGTTCATTAGCCTATAACCAATATGAGAGCACACCCTCACCTATAATAAAGATACCAAATATCCATTACCAATACCATGAAAATGAAAGGGATTCAATGCATGGAGTTAAAAAGCTTCTTATTAGTCACGCTGCAAACTGATGTACATGCTCCACAAACTCGACAAAGTTCAGTAGTGGAATGTAAGTTTCTCCCACCATCTTCAAAAAAAATAATAGTCTCACCATAGCTCACCCTACTATCAACCAAGATCAGAGTGCTTCTAGCTCCCTAAGCACAAAATAGCTATATAATTGCTAGTCAATCTCAAGTACTAAAAGTCCTCTCTAAATGAGGTATGAGGGTATATTTATACAAATGGGGAGGTGGCTTTTCACCTTCACTATGACCTTTCATATTCCTTGTAATTGCAGACATACTTTGTACTCACAGTTTCCTTTTGTAGTCATAGTTGCACTTTGTAGTCACAGTCACTCTTTATAGTCATAGTTGCACTTTGTAGTCTCAATCACCCTTTGTAGTTATAGTCGCACTTTGTAGTGGTAGTGGCACTTTCTAGTTGCAATTGAAATTTGTAGTGATAGTGGAACTTTTCAGTCATTGTCACAATTTGTAGTGGCAACGACACTGTGTAGTCATAGCCACAATTTGTAGTCACATTCACACTTTGTAGTGAAATTTGTAGTGGAGAATTGTGGCTATATTAAGTCGCATGTGATGAGGAGAATGACTAGTAACATGTCGCAAATCTAGAGGATAGTTAGTAAGTCACAAGGAATTGAAGATGCAATTTGAGCCTTGAGTTATTTATCTAACCTTTAGTCATAAATCGCAATTCTAAGTCACAAGTCACAAATCTAAGAGGTAGTCAATAAGTCACAAGGAACAAAAAATATGATTTTTGACTTGAGTTACCTCTCTAGGTTTTAGTTGCAAGTCACAAATCACAAGTCTAAGAGGTATTCAATAAGTCACAAGGCACTGAAGATGCGATTTGTGACTTGAGCTATCTCTCTAGCCTTTAGTCGCAAGTCACAAGTTAGGGTTCTAGAGGCCAATGGATTGATCCTTAGGCTTTTTGCTTTCAATTTGTGAGTTGGGAGATTAGCCCTAGAGTCTAAGTTGCAAATCACATTTCTAGAGGCCATGAAGGGTAGCGCTACAAGTTATGATTATGGCTTGACACAAGGACAAAAAACACGTATTTCAAGGCTTAAAGCTAAACCTGCAAAGGTGAAATGTGATTAGACTTGAGTCAAAGGAGAAGTGAAAGATGCTTGAGGTCATAGGGAAAGAATGCTAAGAAAAATTCAAGTGGAGGGGACTCCAAAATCATTGTCACATGTAACATCACAAATTCATTAGCACCTGTAAACTCAAGTATGGATGAATTTTGAGGTCTAAAATGTCCTCCTAAGGAAATTATAAAATAATAGTAGAAATAATAAAATAAGATTAGATTACATCATCAAATTTTAGAGGGAAAAAAAACTACTTTTTCAACTCGTATTTTCAACTTATCTTCCCATGGGTTTACTCAAATTTCAAGTGAGAACGCTCGTTGGATGTATAATTTGATTCCTCATCCAAAGAGTACCTATATTGCATACTTTTGATGGATCCTTCTACATGAAGAATTAGAAATACAAGAAAAATGTGATTGCAATCACATTTTTTCATGTATTTCTAATTTTTCATGTAGCAAGGTCCATAAAAAATATGAAACATGGGTACTCCTTGGACGAGGAATTAAAATTTTCATCTAATGAGTACTCCCGATCAAAATTTGAGTAAAACCTTGGGGAGATAAGTTGAAAAAGTAGTTTTATTGTTTTATTATTTTTTAATCCTTCTAACTTTTTACCCCAAAAATGGTCAAGCATTCCCCATGGTTGACATCATCATCTTGAATCCTATTGGTTGTAAAAAAATTTAGGAGGACCGTTTTAGACCTCAAAAGTTATCTAATGTGATATTTGTATCAATATTCCATCAATTAAACATTGGTGGACCATCATGTATTTTCTAATCCTACTAACCTAATAGTTTCTACTTCCCATTAAGAGTTGCTTCTTGTAGTAGTAATCCTTTTGGTTTGATTTCGAGCCTCATCCAAATCCCGAACAAACCAAAGTCACACATAAGTATAGTATTGACAACTTCTTCTTAGAAACATAATACACTCACCTGTGTAAACGATGAATGGAGGAAGAGGTTTGATAAATATTTTAACTGATTGATTGCAAATTCCATAAACCCTAGTATTTAGGATGAAGAAAGCATGGGCAATGTGTCTCATTAAAATATACACAACCATAACTTTCGATAATAATTAGTTCATTAGAAAATTTTGACCATAAGGGTACCATTAAAACCTTGAAAAGAAAAGGAGGGATACAAAATTTAGATAGTCTGAACAACAAATTTGGGGGGTTTTGTAGCAGCTACAAGTGGCGAACCACTGGTAGAATCCAACATCTCTTCCTTTGTCCCGCCAACAGATATATTATTACTAATAATGCAAGGAATTATTGAACTAGGTACTATGGGTAACACATTTGAGTTACCTAACCATTTACAAATGTACCATTCATCTATCTCGCAGGAAGGTCCTATTAGTCCTTGGATACTAAACAAATATTTCACACCACAAGTCTTTGATAATGACATAGGTAGCATGAAAAATGGCTTATTATATTCAAAATTTTAAAATGAGTGTCCCATATTTCTTCATTGTCCTCGAGCATCCATAGCCCTGGTAAAGTCACTCAAGAAATCACAAGCATTAATTCACTGCCAGCGAGCATCTATAGCGTCGGTGAAGTTGCTTGCATCACCTATCTACACAAGAATCCTTTCTCATTCCTTTGCCATTTATTTAATTAATTTGTTTTTGCCTGCACTTGAAATAATTTATTTGGGTGTTCATTGTGCCAAGGTGGATGAGGTATCCTGACTTATTTTACAGGAAAGAGAGGTTTTTCTTATTTTTCACAAACCAATTCTGACTTAGGTTGTTCCTCCTACCATATTTCTACATCACATCTTCGACTGAAAGGTGGACAATGAAAACACAATGAAATATTTAGGACCAGACAGGAGATAGATTTCAAGTTATAGATATAGGTCTTATCAATTGATTGGGGTTTTCCACAAGTACCTACTCGTATTCTTCTCATTAATGGGTCAAAATAATAGAAAGGATATTCAGGACATAGTTTTAATACCTAGATGTAGAATCAGTTTCCTCATGGAGTAGCCATCACAACCACACACAACTAATGATGGGATTTCAATATTAGGTCAAAATGGGTGAATAATGTTTTCTATGGTTTTATTTATATATAGGATTGGAGAAACATGAAGCAATGCAATGAAACATGATTAAATGAAAAGGCAAGTGAAGCATGCAATGCTAAACTAAATACAACTAAAAAGAGTAATGCAAGAAAGGTAGGCTGACCACGAAACAAACAATCCATGAAAAAGATACTAAACCATATGCAATCTAAAATAAAAATGTGATATAATGAAAATAACAATTGAATGCAAAGCAATGTAATGGAAATAACTAAATTCAAATTAACATTCTGAAAGCATGAAACCAACTACGAAAGAAAATGTGTGCATAACTATTCTAACAAGCAAACAATTGAAAGTAAACCTAAGCCCTAATCTAATTGAACATGAGATCGGGATCATGTGAAGTCAAACTTCCTATGAAGCCACAGAGTTTCTCCCAACCTACAAACACAAAGATGTCTACGATTAGCACCAGTATGAAATAATGTGCAAAAACAAATATGTTTAACTATGTAACTTGCACAAAAGAGAGAAGGTCCCTCTTGTTGGAAAAATAACTTGCTAGGAAAAAACATTCTAGCTAAGTTGCAATCCCGTCTAGAGACATAATGATACATATGAAAACGTTCAAAACCTGTCATGGACATGCATTCATTTACACTTTCATTCATATCAAGCATAAGAGAAATAAAAGGCCACTTATTTGCATAAGAGTTTTCCAGAAAAGATTCTTCTAGCCAATAAATAATTATGTCTTGATATTTAAAATGATCAACTTGAAAACCCTGCAAATATTTCTAAGATGAGCATTCATTTGATGCAACTCTAATATGCTAAGAATATAGCAAGGAAACCTTACTATGATATCGTTCATGGAATTTGTTAAGAATGTGAGAACCTAACATAACCATAAGTGAGAGTTGAAGTGCCTCACTGTCCTGATAAACCTTTGAACCTTCAAATGGTAGATCCTCAAATTCTGGTGGCTTCATAAGATCAATAGGTGTGTGCATACAATCATCATCAATTTTGATATCAAGGTCATGATTGAATATACGACAACCTCTTAAATGACCAATTTGATCAAATGTTCCAATATTGATATACCAGAGGTCCAAGACATAAGATTCTTACGTTCTTAAAAATGACGATGAATAGGCTAGAGAGAGACTATGAATGATTTTACCTAGGGAGTTGTCTTCATCCCATGCAAAATGATCAAACTTTGGAGGATTGGTCAGATCAATAAGAGTATGTGGAAAACCACGTTCAAATGTATCAATAATCATTATATAAATTTTGAAATAAAAAGTAGGCCTCTAAATAAAAATGTACAATAAAAATAAACTTTATAAGGACCAATAGGATTCAATATGATGATGTCAACCATAGGGGATGAATCACCATTTTTGAGTAAAAAAAACTACTTTTTCATCTCGTATTTTCAACTTATCTCCCTACGATTTCACTCAAATTTCGAGTAGGAGCACTCGTTGGATGCGACAATTAATTTTGTATCCAAGGAGTACCCATGTTGCATACTTTCTATGGAACGTACTACACAAAAAATGTGAAATACATGAAAAATTGTGATTGCAATAATGTTTTTCCATGTCTTTCATTTTTCTTGTGTACTAAGGTCCATTGAAAGTATGCAACATGGGTACTCCTTGGATGAAAAATTAAATTCCTTATCCAATGAATGCTCGTGCTTGAAATTTGAGTAATATCATAAGATAAGTTGAAAATATGAGTTGGAAAGTAGTTTTTTCTTTTTTCCCTCCAAAACTTGATGAGGTAATATAATCTTATTTGATTATTTCCACTATTATTTTATAATATTCCTTAGGATGCTCATTTTAGGCCTCAAAATGTTGGAAATTATAACTAGGTTTGGTCTTCATAATGACCTTTTGTAAACATGCCATTCTATATTTTGTGTAAAGAAAGAAAAAGAAAAAGAATTTATTTAAAACATGGGTTTCATGCTCAAGTCTAGGTCAAAGCATGTTCTTCATGCTTCTAGGTATTTCTAGGACAAAGAAAAATTTATTTTCATGTATTATAGTACCATTTGGACTCATTCTAACAAAAGAAACTATTTAATTTTGTTAAGAAAAAACCATTTATTCCTCCAAGACCAAGTTGGCCCTAGTCAAAGACAATTTGGCCTAAGGGAGTTTTATTTAACCCCTCATGAAGATTATAAATAGAAGGTGCCCGGTCCCATTTTGTGAACTCACTCATCATAAGATTGATATGCTATAGAAAAGGGTAAAAGGAGCTAGAAGGATGAAGAAAAGAAGGAAGCATCAACGTTTCTTGGGATAATCTCTCTCTCTCTCTCCCCACATGTGAAGTTATGGTTTCTATGTAGCTACTAGTTGCAAGAGGTAAAAACTTGAGGGTCAAAATTATGAGGAGCTATTGCAAGGCCTAAATTCTATAGGGAAGCTACAAAAGGTCGAAGTTTTGAAGCTACCTTGGAGAGATCTTGATGGGGGGTTGACTTGGTGCTTAGGAGGGTTTTGGGCTTTAGTCTTTGGATCTTGGAAGTGTCAATGTAATCAGATATTAGAAGAATAGAAGCATTTTTTTGGGTTTTCCCCTTAGAAAGGTTTTTCCCTACCTTGAAGCCTATATCTTATGTACTTTATCTCGTTGTGATATTCATTGTTTTGGTAATTGCTTGAAAAAATAATAATAAGTAATAAAAATCCAGCTAACATCACAAGTAACTATGAAGTAAGTGAAGTCAACAATAATTTGCAAAACCCTTGATTTTCCAACATAGTATTAAAGCTAAGTTGAAATAAGGAGATTGAAGATCACATCCTGTTGGAACTATGACAAGGATTATGAAGAAGGGTTTCAATCTTTTTGGGAATCTAACTATCTACATCAAGGGATACATATTAAATATCATCTCCAAGCTAGCAAAAGAAGTGATGGATGGAATTTTATTTTCTACTTTGTCCAGGACATTCAAGGACGAGAATGTATGGGTTTTTGACATATGGCAGGAGAATGTAATCAAATCCATAATTTTTCAAAGAAACCTCCTCTTATTCAGTTGAACTTGGAGACAAGAAGGCTTATCTAGTAAAAGGGATTGGATCTACTTCATTGGAGTTCGAATCTTGTGGAAGTATTCACCTACAAAATATTCTATATGTTCCAAGTTTGAAGAAAAAAATACTTTCTATTTCTTGTCTAGAGGATAAGGGTGATATAATTACTTTTTTTGATGGCAAGGTTTTGTTTTGGGGTAAGGACTCTAGTAAATATGTTGCTAGGGTAATTGGGATTTGTTAGGGGACATTATATAGACTTTGAACACCCCTATATCAAGCCTGACTCACTTGGAAATGAACCTTTCTGAACTATGGCATAGAAGGTATGGACATGTTCTTTATAATATTTTTCCATATATAAATCAAATGGTTAATGGCATGGTAGTATACATAGGGGGGATAGTATGGGGTACAGAGGGAGGTACCCAAGGGAATAATGTAATAATGGGATGGGTCATAGTTATATGGTAAGCCTATGGCATTAGATATATGGTATTGAGAGAACCATGGTAATGACCCATGGTATTATAAGTATGAATCATATATAGAGGCTAAATACTCCCCATTGAGAGGTGTCAAGGATTATTGTATTGGAAAACATATGGCTTGTGGAGTGTTCTCCTTCCTTAAGGAGTGATTGTATGGTGTTTCCCTACCTTAAGGGTTTTGATATCAATAAAGAGAAGTTTATCTATTTGTCTCTTGTTATTTCTGGGTATATTTTATTTATCATATATTTTTAGGTCAGATCTATAGCAAGTGGTATCATAAAACTTTCTTGGGCAAAGCAAAGAATTTTTTATTATTATTTTTTTGCAGGAATTGTTTGGGCAGAGAGTTTGCAGATTAGATCTATAAGTTCTAGTGAAAATTTTGTAGAATCTAATTTTAGATCTGTATTCTTTGTGTAAAAATACCCAATTTCAAAAACGAAATCGATTGAATCAGAGTCTGGATGAGGGAGATATCGCTGATTTAAAACTCAGTTGTGTTGCAGAAAGTTTTTGACGAAAATTCGTGGACGGTGGATCTCTAGTTAATTTTTGTCATTTTTGTGGGTAATCTTGAGAAAAAATTGCATATTTGAGATACTCTTGAAAAATTACCTAATTTAAAAAAAAATTGGTCGAATCGGAGTTCGGATGAGGGAGATATCACTGATTTCAAATCAGCTATTTTTTTTAGAATTTTTTGTGACAGCTGGACAATTGCAGCGCGAATTTGAAATTTCACTGCCTAGATCAGGATTTCTATCACATGAGAATATGCAGAATGGTCATTCTATTTCTGAAAACAGGTCATAATAAGGATTATGAGCAATATTGACCGAACTGGTCCATTTTAATTTTTCGCTAAGTGATTTTTTTTTCAAAACCCTCTTCATGGCTCCTAGCAAGAAATATTTTACAAGGAAATATAATGGTCCTACTATTGAATAATTCATAATAGACTTTAAGAAAACCGCTCTAAAATGTTGGACATACTTCATATGGACTTGGTTGAAAGATGAGGTTGCCATATGGTGGAACTCACTTGACAGAAAGCAGTTCTCCAAACTTTTGGATGAACAATTTGAATAACTTATTTTAGACAAATGGTCTCATGTTAGAAAACAAGAGTATGAGACATGTAAGGGGTTATTTTCTAAAGATATCTCCTTATTACAGGTTCATGAATCTATTCAGAAAGAGAAGATAATTGTGTCTATCAATCCTAGTTGCAAGTATAATTTTATTAATGTTCATTTGGCTAAAATATTGCAAGTCCCATCCAAACAAATGGAGCACACACATGTTATGAGGAGGTGCAATTTTATAAAGATTTGAAGATTTCTATGGACAGGTATGTATTGCATTCTGAATTTTATACTTCAGATATGGCCAATGTGGATGTTGTTTTGGGATACCCTTGCATGGAATCTATTGGTACTATCAATATTAATGTGCAGAAGAAATTCCTGAAGCTCTGGTATAAAAAGAAGAAAATTACATTACATGATATTTCCAGCAATAAATAGGTAGATTCCAAGGAAGTTGAAGTAGAATATGTTCCAGGGACTGACACATCAAATGATGAATCCATGATTGAAGTAATACTGGAAGATAAGAAACAACAACATGCACTACGACATGTATCAGATACCAATCACGCTCAATTAGGTGGTGAATTAAAGCAAGATACATCATTGGTTAAAACTCCAGCATATCACCACCCACATCACCCAGCAAGAAAACAACTTACAAGATGGCAACGAGTTAGCAACAAGGACAACAACCCCCACATGACAGATAGAGAGGTGATCATCCACCCACAACACACCAACACATAAGAGCTGCTAGGGTCAACTTCCATCTCAAGCGAGCGAGGCACCAACTATATCGAGGGTTCACCTTTCTCTTCAATGGCTAAATGCACGTGCATGGTACTAGTGGACTACTCTTTTGAGTAGATCTTATTATTTGTGTTATTCTTATGTTTCGGGGATGAAACATGATTAAGGGGGGTGGAATGTAGTATACCTAGGGGGGATAGTATGGGGTGCAAAGGGAAGTACCCAAGGGAATAATGTAATAATGAGATGGGTAATAATTATATGGTAAACCCATGGTATTAGATATATGGTATTGAGAGAACCATGGTAATGACCCATGGTATTGTATGTATGAATCATATATAGAGGCTAGAGACTCCCTATTGAGAAGTGTCAAGGATTATTGTATTAGCAAGCATATGGTTTGTGGAGTGTTCTCCTTCCTTAAGGAGTGATTGTATGGTGTTGCCATACCTTAAGGGTTTTGATATCAATAAATAGAAGTTTATCTGAATTTAATCTATTTGTCTCTTGTTATTTTTGGGTATATTTTCTTTATCATATATTTGTAGGTCAGATCTATTTGACCTGAAAATACATGATAAAGAAAATATACCCAAAAATAACAATATATAAATAGATAGAAATACTTATTTATTAATCAAACCCTTGAGGTAGGGTAACACCATACATTCACTCCTTAAGGAAGAAGAACACTCCACAAGCCATATGCTTGCCAATACAATAATCCTTCACAACTCTCAATGGGGAGTCTCTAGCCTCTATATATGATTCATAAATACAATACCATGGGTCATTACCATGGTTCTCTCAATACCATATATCTAGTACGATGGGCTTACCATATAACTATGACCCATCCCACTATTACATTATTCCCTTGGGTACCTCCCTCTGTACCCCATACTATCCCCCCTAGGTATACTACAGGCATCCTCGAATTAAAGGAAGAATATGAAGGGACCTGTAAGGGTTGTGTTCTATGCAAGAATGTGAAGAATCCATTTAAAATAAGAGATACCAAATTTAAGCTTGTTTTATATCTCATACACTCTGATGTATGTGGTCCTATGGTAGTGAAGTCTCTTGGTGGGAATCAATATTATGTGACCTTCATTGATTATTTTTCAAGAAATACTTGGCTATACCTTCTCAAAAACAAAGATGGGGTATTCAATAAGTTTCAATAATTTAAAAATGAAGTGGAGAATCTGAATGAAAGATCAAGGCTCTAAGATCTGATAATGGTGGAGAATATACCTCCAAAGAACTCATAGCTTTTTGCAAGGAAGCAAGGATTGAGAGGGAGCTTATTGTTCCTTACAATCCATAACAAAATGATGTGGATAAAAGCAAGAATAAAACAATTGAAGAATGTATCAGGGCCATGCTACATGATCAAGATTTCCCTCAATTCCTCTGGGGAGAAGCATGTGTGACAATTGTTTACTTGGAAAACTGAAATCCTCACAAGATTCTCTACAATATGACTTTAGAAGAAGCATTTACAAGAAATAATCTGAATGTGGATCATCTTCGAATATTTGGATTTCCTATTTATAGTCATATATCAAAGGACAAAAGGAAGAATTTGGATCCTACCAGTATGAAGGGCATCTTTGTTGGGTATAATGCTTCATCAAAAGCTTACATAATATATATCAAAGAGGATCATCAGATTGAAGTAGGGATGCCATCTTTGATAAAAGTACATCTTACAAGAAATCAAAGGATGTTCTAGTCGATTCTAATAAATAAGAAATACCTATCTTTGAGGATATATCAAGGGAAAATGATGGTCAAGATCCATTATCAACTTAAGAAGATGTTTAAGGTCCTAGTGAGATTTTACAGCAACTAATTGTTCCTGAAATTGGAAAGAGGCATGCTTTGTTAAGAACTACTCTATAAGAGGAGGAATGACACACATCAAAGGGGACCTTTAGAGAAAGAAAAAGACTGAAAAAAGTATTTTGGATATGAAGCACAATGAAGCTCATTGAAGTTGAACCTTCCTACTATGAAGATGCAACTAAACATCAAGAGTGGAGGAATGTGATGCATGAAGAATACCATTCAATTATGACGAATGATGTGTGGGAAATCATTCCTAGACCAAGGGACAAATGAATATTCACTTAAAAATGGATATATAAGATAAATCATGTTATTGATGGGAGTATTGAGAAAGACAAAGGAAGGTTTGTAGCAAGAGGCTTCTCACAGAAATAAGGTATTGATTACAAAGAGACATTTGTTCCTACAACTAGATATACAACTAGATATACAACAATTACACCACTTGTTCCTCTCACTGCTACTATGGGATGGAACATCCATCAAATGGATGTTAAGACAATTGTTCTGAATGTGACTATTGATGAAGAGGTTTACATTGAGTAGACTCAAGGATTTTAAATAAATTAGAGGGAGACTCATGTCCGTAGACTGAAGAGAGCTTTATATGTCTTAAAGCAAGCACCTAGAGCTTGGTAGGCAAGAATGGATGCATACCTATTGAGGCTTGGTTTTACCAAGAGTTCCGCAGATCATAACCTATACATAAAGGTGAACCATTCATCATAATATTGTATGTGGGTGATCTACTTGTTATAGGTGCAGAGCATCAAATCCGGGAATGCAGGTAGTTAGCAACTGAGTTTAATATGAAGGACTTGGGGATTATGCATTACTACTTGGGAATATAGGTTTCGTAGAAGCCAAGTGTAATATATATATTGGCCAAAGTAAATATGTTATCAATATTGTACATAAATTTTTCATGATGGGTAACAAGTCTATGATGACTCCTATGATTACCAATCTAAAGAAGTTGAGGAGTTTTGATTCTAGTCCACTATATCCTACTTGCTCCAGAAAAATGATTGGGTCCTTGATGTATTTGGTAAACACTAAAGTTATCATTTGTTTTGCAGTAAATTTCTTTAGCCAATTCAGATGGAGCCAAAGTATGAACATTGGATAGCAACCAAACACATCTTAATATATTTGCATGGGACTATACATCATTTCCTTCATTATAATGGTAATGAGATTCAACTCAGGGTATATACATATTTTGAATGTGGTGACAGTGAGAAAACTAGAAGAATCACAACAAGTGGATGCTTCAGCTTAGGATCTTCCATGGTCTCATGGATGAGATGAAAGAAGGATGTATTTGCTTTGAGTAGTGTTGAAGTTGAGTATGTTGTTGCTAGTGAAGTCTATTGGAAAGTTGTTTGGCTCAAGAATTTGTTATCATATTTATTTAAAGGACCGCTTAGCCCTACACACATACATTGTGATAATGAAAGTTGCATAGGATTGACTAAAGACCTCGTGTTTCATGCTAGGATGAAGCATATAAATAAAAATTACCACTACATCAGAATATTGGTACGAGATAGGGTCGTGGAGCTGCATTATCTACTTATAGATTAACATGTAGCAAATATTCTAGCAAAAGTGTTACCAAATAAGAAGCTTGAGTACCTGAAAGGTATGCTTGGTTGGTGGACATATTTTCCCTAATTGAGAGGGAATGATGGATATTTATTCTCCTTATGTGTCATACACTAGACCAAGACTAATAGTCATAAGTCTTAGTAAAGGCCATAAGGGAAGAATGGAGTAAGGAGGATTAGATAAGCATCTAAGGTTGGAACTTCTTATGGATTGAAGAGTCCAGGAAAGAAGTTGGAGAATGATACTCTTTGAGGATGAGGTATAGAATCCAAGATAAGAGTAGCTGAAGAGGACATAAATTCATTGAGGATTCATGATTGGAAATCCAAGATAAGAATAGTCCTAAAAGGACATACCTGGTGAACATCCAGATGGGGTATGTGCCTTAGAACTTGTGTAGCAGCTCATGTCAAGCCTCCTAGTTAAGGCCCTCAATTAAAATGTTGTTTGTGATACAAATTCTTGACATGCAACTTATCAATTTGACTCTTCTTATGAGTGCTTCAAGGATGAGATTACTTGTAATTCATGATGGGATTATGAATACCTCCCTAGTTAAGAGGGAGTGTTGGAAACGGTAACTAGGTTCGTTCTTCATAATGACCTTTTGTAAAGACGACATTATATATTTTGTATAAAGAAAGAAAAAAAAAGAAATTAATTTTATTTCATTTAAAGCATAGGTTTCATGATTAAGTCTAGGTCAAAGAATTTTATTCGTGCTTCTAGGTCTTTCTAGGACAAAGAAGAATTTATGTCATGTATTATAGTCCCATCTGGATTCATTGTAAGAATGGAAAATATTGATTTTTGTTAAGAAAAATCCATTTATTCCTCCAAGACAAAAATGGCCCTATTCAAGGACAAGTCAGCCTAAGGTAGGGCTATTCAACCCCTCAATAAGGATATAAAAAAAAGGAACTCCATCTTATTTGGTGAAACTCACTCATCACAAGTTCGATTTGCTATAGTGAAGGGGCAAATGAGCTAGACGGACAAAGACAAGAAGGAAGAATCAATATTTTTGGGGATAATATCTTTCTCTCTCTCTATCCACACGTGCCAAGTTAGGGGTTTCTTTGTGGCTACCAATTACAGGAGGCTGAAATTGTAGGGCAAAAATTCTAGAAAAAAGCTGCAGAAGGTCAAAGTTTTGAATTTGCCTTGGCGGGATCTTGTTGGGGGGCTAACTTGGTTCTTGGGAGGATTTTGGGCTTTGGTATTTAGATCTTGGAAGTCTCAATGTAATAAGATTCTATAAGAAGGGAAGCATTCTTTTTGGATTTTCCCCTAGTTTGGAGCTTATATCTTGTGTACTTTGTCTTGTTGTGATCTTCATTGTTTTGGTAACTGATTTATGAACAAAGAATAATAAATAATAAAATTCCAACTAACATCACAAGTAATTATCAAGTAAGGAAACTGAACAATAATCTATAAAACCTTTGATTTTCCAGCAAACATTTCTCTAATGGTTGTTTTGAACGAGATGGTTGTTGACTAAGCCATTGGCATGATGAAATGCCTGTGTAATATTAGATTGATCATTCAACACACAAGATTCTTCATGGGTTAAAAATGCAGATGAATCAACTAGATGGGTTTCATGAAATATATGATTCAAGTGTTTTCATCCCTTGCATACAATGGATTGAAAACCAGAAGAAAGAGGGGAAACATTCTTATTGTTTTCCTCTTCCAAAATTAAGATAGCATCAACTTGTATATAATCACAATAAAGACTAACAAGATGAGAACTTGAAGGATTTAAAACAATTGTTGGTGTACTTGATTCAAAAACAAATCAAAGTACAAGGAGTGGTGAGTAACGGTTTATAGAACATGAAAATATTCTTTAGAAGAAACATCAAATTAGAATATTTCAAAAATGAGCTTTCATCTAGTGAGACAGTGCTCAAAAGAGAGTCTTGTGAGGAAACCCTAATCGGACCTAGTTTAGGGATCTCATAAGGATTGTGAGAACTTGACATAATAATCTGTGAGGGCTGAAGTTCCTCACTTTCATGATAAGGCCCTAAACCTTCAAATGTGGAATGAGAAAATTTTGGTGGCTTAGTCAGATCAACAATTGTACATAACAAACCATCATCATTTACATCAACAAGAGCATTATCGATTGGATGACAGTTGTAGGGTGATTGGCTTGATCAAATGTTTCAACATCACCAAATTTACTATTCAAGATATAAAATTATTCTATAGTCATAAATGAAGATGTAGCAATGAGAGGGATTTTTTAAATGACTTGAACTAAAGAGATAAATCCTTATGATGTTGGAGATTGTAAACCACAAGAAATATGTGCAATTTTTTAATTTTTCCCCCTTTTGGAGATGAAAATTTATTGTGTTGTGTTTGCTAAAGATCCAAGTTGTTAGAATGGGGGTCTAAAAGATTTAAGTTATTTCAATGGTAGCTTATTCGTCAAAAAAGTCAAGACACAAGGAGTAGTTAGTTGAAGAGGAAGAAACATCATTTCCCATAAGAAATTCTTCTATAATCAAATCAGTCCAATATCTAAATCTTGCACATACACATGAGCCTTGAGGAGTTGTCAAATCAATAAATGAATATGGACATCCATCATCACATACACTAGTGAGTTCATTGTCAACAAGATGACGGTTTCCAAAGTTATTGGTTTGATTAAATAATTGGGTGTTGTCAAATTGATCATTCAACACATTGTATTCTTCATCAATCATGAGTGGAGAGACATTAACCATAGGGTTTTCATGGATGACCTGAGTGAGAGAATCATCATCTTGACATGTTCAGATTTGGGAATTAAAAGAGATATGAGATTTTTTTTTCATTATTTTCTTCCTCTATATGTAAGATATTACCACCTTGTACCTGACCGCTACCTAGCCCAGTAGAATGAGAATCAAGCGAATTTAAAGAAATTGTTGTTGTAGAAGATTCATCAAGTGAATTTGGGTGCAATGAGTTATGAGTTGTGGATAAAAGAGGATGAAAATAATCCCTTAAAGAAACATCACTTCCAATCAAATATGATTCAATATTTGGATTTTTCATCAATAGAACGTCATCCATTCTATGCTCCATGGGGTTGGTGGAACATTTAGTATTATCTTAGACAAAACCTTGGTCATTTCAAGTAGGTAAAGCTAGAATCATATTATGAGGAGTTTCATGAATGAATTCTAGATGATGGTCAATGGGAAGAGGTTGTTTGCCAATTTGATTTCTAGGTTTCTCTACTTCTGAAAAATTAATAACAACTCATACAATAGGAAATATATTATCCTTTTCAAGACAAATATCTTCATTACCTAAATGATTCATAACTCAAATTTCATTATTGGCACAAGAAATAATTTCTTTGGGTAATAAAGTAGAAGGAGGATGAGAGTCCTCATAGGTGGTAACTTCCTTCTTTAAGGATTGAGATTTTCCTTTACTCAAAAGAGTTATCATAAGAAAATTAGGGATAAGATCTAGTTGATTTGTAACTTGCAGATCACCATGGTCATTAGATGACTGTTTATCAACATTTATTTCAGATTCAAATTGTTGCAGAAATATAAACTAATCAATGAAATTTTCCATCCAAATATATCCAATCTATGTCTCTCTCAGGAAATCGATAACATAGATGGATAAATCTACCAGCAAAATCTTCCAACAATTCATCTGGTTTCACTCTAAGATCATTGATCTTTTTAATCAAACTTTGGCAGTCATACTTGTCAAAAGCATAATGAAGCTCTTTAATGAATTGCTCAAAGGAATAGATAGACGCATCTAGTAAGGTCTTGCACCATTATTTGACACAACCTTCAAGCATAAGCATGAAAATTTTGCAAGCAACATCTTTACAATGTACTTAGAATGACAAAATTTAAGAAATTGAAGTGTATGTTCTAATATATACATTTCACCCTCTCCATCAAACTTATTCTGTAAGAAGTGATGAATTGTTTCTGCAAGAATTGAAAGATTTATTCCATTAGAAAAGAAACCCAGGATAAAGGTTTTGGAAGTAGCCATTTGAAGATAGAATGTTTAAATATAGGCTCCCTAGGATCAACGTGTCATTTGGCCCTCCTTCTAGCATTAAATCCGTTGACGGGGAAAAATGTACTCCCAATAGTTAGGGGGTCTCCCTAGTGTACAGTCCCAATTAGACATCACACCATTTGGGATAATAGGCCCATCTAATATGGGGATCGAACTACCACCATGATAATTTCACTTTTGGTTGTCAAAGTGCATAGATGTTAGCATGAGGACAAGAATGGAATTCCCTAAAAATGGGAATGAAATCAACTCATGATTGATAGCTTACATAACAAAATATGAGAATGCAATAGTAGAATGATAAGAACAATATGCCTTAAGAGGAACCAGTTAGTTGTGACCATTTAAGACATATAAATAAGCAATTACTATATTCAGTCAAATGCAAATTAGTTCACAGTTAGTTGCTAGTATTCACATAAAATGAGAGAGCAATGATTCAAAGAAAACATATAAGCCATAAATCATGAATTAGTTCTTTTACCTATAACCAATATGAGAGCACAGACACACCCATAATAAAGATACCAAATAACTATTACCAATACCATGAAAATGCACAGTAATTGATGCATGGAGTGAGAAAAGCTTCTCATTTTTCATGCTATAAACTCAAGTATATCCTCCACAAACCTGTCAAAATCCAATAGAAGATTTTATGCTACTCCCACCATATTCGTGATAAAATCCTAGTCTTACCACAAGTCACCCTACTATCAGCCAAGAGCAAAGTGCTTCTAGCTCCCTAAGCACAAAATATCTATCTAATTTCTAGCCAAACTCAAGTGCTAAAACTCCTCTCTAAATGAGGCATCAGGGTATATTTATACAAATGGGGAGGTGAATTTTCACCTTCCCTATGACCTTTCATATTCCTTGTAGTCATAGTTTCACTTTGTATTCGTAGTCTACCTTTGTAGTTGTAGTCGCACTTTGCAGTCACAATCACCCTTTGTAGTTGTAATCACATTTTGTAGTCATAGTTTCCCTTTGTAGTCACAGTCACACTTTCTAGTCATAGTGACACTTTCTAGTCACAATCACACTATGTAGTGGCATTAGCACTTTGTAGTCACAATCACACTTTATAGTGGCAGTGGAACTTTGTAGTTGTAGTCACAATTTCTAATGACAATGGAAATCTGTAGTCACAGTTACAATTTGTAGTCATAGTCACACTTTAGAGTAAAAGTCGTAGTGGATAATTATGACTAGATTAACTTGCATGCAATGAGGGGAATGAATATCCGCATGTCACAAATATAGAGGATAATTGGTAGATCACAAGGCAATGAAGATGTAATTTGTGACTTGAGTTATCTCTCTAACCTTTAGTCACAAATCACAAGTCTAAGCTGCATGTTGCAAATCTAAGAGGTAGTTAATAACTCACAAGGCATTGAAGACATGATTTGTGACTTGAGTTATATCTCTATCCTTTAGTTGCAAGTCACAAGTCTAAGAAGTAGTCAGCCAATCACAAAGCACTAATGATGAAATTTGTGACTTGAGTTATCTCTCTAGCCTTTAGTCACAAGTCACAAGTCATGGTTCTAGAGGACATTGGATTGATCATTAGGGATTGTGCTTGAGATTATGACTTGGGAGATTATACATATAGTCTAAGTCGCAAATCACATTTCTAGAGGCTAGGAATGGTAACATTGTAAGTTTTAATTGTGACTTGTGACAGGGACAAAAAAACACAAGTCTTCCAAGGCTTAAATATAAGCCTGCAAAGGTGAAATGTGATTAGAGTCAAGTCAAAGGAGTATTGAAAGATTTAGGAGGTAATAGGGAAATAGGCCTAAGAAAATTTCCAGTGGAGGGAACTCCAAACCCATTGTTTTGTGTAAAATCACAAATTCATTACCACCTATAAACTAAATTATGGATGAAGCCAAGTTGATCTTTGTAGAAATATGCCATCAATGAATCACCAGTGGACTATGATGTATTTTCTGACCTAATATTTTATGCTTGCCATTAAGAGTTTCTTCTAGTAGTAGTAAGCCTTCTAGTCTGATTGCACCCTCATACAAACCCTGGACATACAAAAGGCACACATAAGTATAGTCTTGACAAATTCTTCTAAGAAACATAATACCCTTCATATATATAAACAATGAATAGAGGAAGAGTGTTGATAAATATTCTAGTTGATTGATTGCAAATGCCATAAACCCTAATAAGGAGGATGAAGCAAGATAAGAAAGAATAAGCAATGTGTCTAATAGAAGTGTACACAACCATATATTCCAATAATAATTAGGTCATTATAGGGTTTCGATCACATGGGTACTGCTAAAACCTTGAAAAGCAAAGGAGGGACGTGAAATTTAGGTAGACTAGACATAAACTTTGGGGGGTGTTTTAACGGCTACAAGAATTGATGAATCACTAGTAGAATCTATCATCTTTGCCTTAGTCCCTTCAATACATAAAGTATTATTAATAATGCAATGAACTATTGAACTAGGTACTATGGGTAACACATTTGCATTACATGACCACTTACAAATGTACCATTCATCTATCCCGCAGGAAGGTCGTGTTAGTCCTTAGATACTAAACCAAGAGTTCACACCACAAGTCTTCAACAATGACATATATAACATGACAGAGGGCTTATTATATTCATAATTTTAAAGTGATTTTTTGGTGTTGCTCCATTTCTAGTGAGTGTCCACAGTCCTAACAGAGTCACTCAAGAAAACACAAGCATTGTTTCACTTCCAACGAGAGTCCATAGCCCCGACGAAGTTGCTTGCACCAAATATCTACACAGGAATCCTTTATCATTCCTTTACCATTTATTTAATTAATTTTCTTTTGCATGCACTTGGCATCATTCATTTGGGCATTCATTGCACCAAGGCAGATGAGGGATCCTGACTTATTTTACGAGCAAGAGATTTTATTTCTTGTTTTGTAGAAACTAAAATTTTTCTGACTTAGTTTTTCCCTCATGGCATATTTCTACATCACATATATCGCTGACAGGTGATAGTGAAAGCACACAATGAAATATTTAGGACCCAATGGGAGATACATTCCAGGTTATAGATATAGGTTTTATTATTATAAATACTAGGGGGGGGGGGGGGGGGGGGTGGTGGAATCAATATTTCATTTGAATTGATCTTCAAATTCGCAACCACAAATTTATATGCTACTTTCCTTTAGTCAAATCATGTATGTAGGTTTTTTTTAGTGAATGCAAACATCGTATATGTATATTAATTATTTTCTCACAACTTCCATCAATTATTAACATTAGCAACACATTTGACATAATAGTGGTGTTAATCATTGGAGCACATGAACCATAAGGATGCAATACATCATAAACACATCAATACAAAACACATAGGGACACTAAGATTTTAGGTGGAAACCCAACTGAGAGAAAACCATCGTTTTTGTCATCTTTGTCTTCTTTCTTATTATAAATGAAATCTTCTTACCTATTGTACTAGTGCAAACTCTTACTAGCACGCGGGCTCCTACTATTAATTTGGTAGCTCAAGGACAAATTCCCTCCATTGGACAACCTCCCTCATCAAGAAAGACCCCTACTAGCCCTTGGAAGAATTTAATTTGGTCAAGGAAAAATATAATTTTCAAGGAGGAACCCACATGTGCACAAAAGTACAAGTCGGCCTGGGCAAGCTAATTCGACCCCCCTAAGACACATATAAATAGAGCACATGTCACATCACTTCATAGAATCATCATCACATTCGTTTATTCTCTTCTATGGTTAGTATAACTTTGAAATTGTAGGTTGCTTTCAGACGTGCAAAGGAGATAGAGAGTCTTTTCTTGTTGGTCAAATTCATCTTACATTTTGGAACTCTAACCAAGCTTTGACCAATATTGAGTTAGCACATTTTGACTTGGTTTGACTGAATTTGGATTTTTTTTGGAAGTACAAGGTCAAAGACAATTAGAATGAACCTTTCTAGGTTGTTTGACTAGCATTGACTGTAGACTTATAACTAAGGTTTCCATAGGTCAAAGATTGACTTTGACCGAATTTGTGAGGGTATAATTTTGACTATTTTGACTTGGGTTGACCTATTTTTGAAGGTAGAATTTGATGTTACATTTATTGAATATTTTTTAGGCACATTGACCATTGACCGTTGACTAATAAAGGACGTTGTTGCTATTGAATTTGACCAAAATTATAGACTTTGACTTGTTGACCAAATTTGATTTTTGGGCTCATCTCTTGGATATTGGTTAGTCAATTGTTGGATATGTCAAAGATTTGAATTTGTCTCTTTGTTGATGAATTTGAACATTGTATCTCTCTGTTGAATATTTGATGACAATCTAATAGAAGAATAATTTTGAAAGGGTTTTCCCCCTTGTGGATTTTTCCTTGGTCTTCGACCAAATATTGTGTCTCTTGTTCTTTCTCTTGGTTGTATTCTATTGTGCATTGTATTTAGTATTTTATCTACAAATTAATTATTGTCATTGGAATATTGAATTTACTAGAAAAGTGATTGCTAATTGAAGAATAATTTTTGTAATTGATTGTGCTAAGCATAGAACACTAAAAAGTTAATATGGTATCACAACCGAGTTGAAGACAAGCCCAAGGAGACAAGAGACAAAATACATCACCTCTAAAGGAATCTATTTGGAAGAATCTACTTGGTTAATTTGTCTACCTCATACTTCAAGGATGCAGAGAAGTTGGGTGACTCATCTAATTTTGTTGCTTGGAATACTAGGATGGAAGTGACATTGGATGAAAATGATGTTTTGGAATATGTGGAGGTAAAAGTACTTGAGCCACTAGAAAATGCTCTTGCCACTTCCAAGGCCAAGTATAAGAAAGGTGAGATCAAAGCCAAGAAGATAATTATTGATTCTTTGAAATATTATTTTCTTACTTATATTGGAAAGTTGAAGAATTCCAAGGATATCTATGACAAAGTGGTTGGCATGTATGAGTTCAAAAATTGGAATCATATTCTCTCCTTGAAAAATCAAATCAAGGACATCAAAAGGAATAAGGGAGAGACTGTGAAATCATACTTCATGAGATTATCACAACTCAAGGATCAATTGTTGACTGTTGGAGAATATATGTTGGATATAGAATTGGTTCTCATTGCACTTCAATGTCTTCCTCCAATTTGGGAGACATACATTACTACTACAAGAAACAATTACAAATTCCCATAATTTGATGAGCTCATTAGAAAGTGCACTCAAGAAGAGACCAAGATGATATCTAGGGTAAGGATTCAAAAGCATGAAGAATGAAATCACTTTGCATTTGTTGCACAAGATGAGAAGAGGAAAGAAAGAGGAAGATCATTTAACTCTAGAAATCTTGCTCCAGATTCCAAGGATTCCAATAGAATATTAAGGAAATATGAATGTTATAATTTCCACAAGCATGGTCACTATGCTTGAGTCTGTCAAAAAATGAGAGATTCTCTAAGGTCCAACTATAACTGTGGCATCAATAACAACACATTCAATGATAGAAGTAGAGGAAATGATAGAAGAAGAAGAGATGATAGAAGAAGAGAAGATGCTCTTCATGATTGTGAAGAAGACCATAATCCTCAAAATAAACCAAGGAACTCAAGGTATGGAAATATTGCAGTTGCTACTCAATATTAATATATTCTTATTTCTGCTCTTTCTAGTTCCTCTCCTTTGGATTCATTTGATAATTGGTTCATAGACAGTGGGGCCTCTAGACATTTCTATGGGTATCATGAAGTTCTCTCAAATATAGTTGAGAGTGACACATGCCCAAATTTTGAGCTCAATTAAAATCCCACAGTTCCCAAATCTACTCCCTTAAATGTGCTTCCTTCAATCTCAATTTAGGGAGATAAATTTCTTTTTATATCTCATTTAAAACTAAGTGGAGGAGTCGCAAGGGTGGTCAAAGACATTTTTATAAATCCACCGAATTTATATCTATGCATAGCCACTGGAGACAAAATTGTGCCCTACACTCTCTATACAAAAAATTATTTATTATAATTAAAGTTTAAGCCATTACCTTTGGTAAACGCAGGCCCAAGTCCCTGGCTCATAATCCTTCCTTGTTCCCCCAATTTTATTTTCCTTCACAAGTGACCAACAATCATGACCAAGCATATAAGCCTGGCCTTTTTATGCCTACCTTTTCCTTTCCATGCCTCCCTTTATTCTTTCGAGGAATTACCTTCAAGCAAGGTCCACAGTTCCACACAATGTTCCATGTGCTTGATGTCTTGTATGTGTATACCACGTAATCCTTAAACACACAGACTATTTCCTTTTCTGTACAAGAATTCTTCCTTTTTTTTGTTTCCCTTAACGTCCTCCTACTTGAGAAAGTAGAAATGATCACAATGTTTGTGAATTAGTCCGCCAGGGTAATATAGTCGGGAAGATCCCACATGACTAGTCATCACCCGGATCCCAATCTCTCCATAACTTGCTTGTTGATTCGAATAATATTGGGGCTTCAAAACTTATACTAACTAGGTAAAACTTCTGGGCACGATCAACAAGACGTGAACCTACTTTCTCTAATGCCTGGATCTTTCATTTAATACAATTCTGCTAAACTTACAAGCTTTCAGTTTCTATCTTGGCCTTTGAAATTCTATCTCCGGGCTCCATCTACTGACGGATTCCCTTCAATCTTTAAAATGACTAAATGTCATCCTCTCTTCACTTTATTCTATCAATACTTAGTTTGGATTCATCTAGTATAGCTTCTAATTTATTCTTTTTATTTCTTAAGGCACCTCTTCTTTAATAAGGCCATGCACCTCTCTTCACTATGTCTTTGTTCTCCTATATCCTTGACTCTATAATGTTGACTCTATAATTTTGCTCCTCCTCATGGCCCTCTACACTCTCCTTTAATGCATCCTCTTCACGACCTTCTTTTGGTTAATGGATTGTTGGTCCTATTTTGATCAATGATCAACATTACCTCTCTGGAGATTGGGCCACAATGACCTGCATTGAATTTAGATCTATTGAACAATGAATACCAGAATAATTTTATCTCTCATATAATTATAAACACATGCATAATTCTCAATTTTGAGCAGAACATAGATACAATTTACAAAAGGCCCCTCTTTGTCTTGATTCACATAAATTGGCCCATTATAGCACTAATCTAGGGTTTTATCTTCAAGCCTCTTTCTTACACACTGAGTCTCCACACACCTCTCTTCTCCTCTATTCTAAATTTTATTTTACATACAAAGGGATTTTGAACTAATTCAGTTAAAATCCAAAGTGTCCTCACCTAAAACTCTAATCTAAGAATTCTAGATCCATTATTTCCTTTAAGAGATCAAACTTCCCTCATTTGTCTCTAACTCTTTGAATATTCTCAAGATATATTGATAGGAATATATCTAATTACAATTTCATTCCTAAATACATATTTTCTAAAATATCCTCGCAAACTTAGGAAAATCCAATAATTAATTAATTACATTTAATTACATGAATTAGGGAACCAAATCCCTTGGTAAATGAAAAAACCCCTAGGTCTAGTCAACTTGGATTTAACTTGGAAGTGGAATTCTCCCACATTAGACTCCCAAGGTGAAAAAATTTCATGGTCTCTTGACCACGTGCATAATGATGCAGTCCTCTTAGATCGAAAACTTTGGTTTGTAATCGATCTTTCTCTTGGCTATGTTGATGTTGCTTTTTTGTTCTTTCCTCTAATTATCCAATCTTAATCTTGTGTTGTTGTTGTCCACTTGCTCTGCTGATGTAGAGTTCCTCTATTAGTGGTTCCTCCTTGTTAATTATTCTCTTCTGCTTGCTACACTTACTTCTTTTGAATGGTCTTCTCATCAATACACACACTTCATCTTTGGTTGATATCCACTATTTCTATTCCTTTCCTTAGGTTGTTGCACATCCTCCTTTGTTATAAGAGTTACAAAAATCTTACCAATAAGTTGCTCATATCTTTGTTGCTCACACTGGATAACCCTTTCTTCACTATTTTTGAACACAAATCCTTCCTCCTGCAGTTTTTTCCTTGCAATATATATGTGCTTTATTTGGGTTTCTATCCTCTGTTCGAAAGAATGAATTTCTTCATACAATTCAAAATCATTTTGAATTTCACCCTCATCCTCTAAGCAACATCCATTGCTCCAATTTCCTATTAGCCACTCCTCCAAAAGTTCAACTTCAACTTTTAGTGCTTTCTTCTACATGCATGATACTTTCCTCAAGCATGTCTTCAGATGCCACTTCAGATGTTGTTTTTCCATCCTCCTTCATAACAAATATTGAGGTTTTCTCTACTTCAATTCCATCTACTACAACAGATTAATCATAAAAAAATATATGTGTACATAACTCTTATATTTCAGCCATTTCTTTTATAAGCCTTAGTTCTTCATCAACATGTATAAGCACATCATTAGCTTACTAATCTTCATCTGTCGAACCTACAAACACATACTAAGTGTTAGATTAAAAGATATTTGGTTCTTCCTTTGCTGCCTCAATTGTCTCATCTCCAAGATGGTTTGAACTATTTTAATAGTCCATCAGGGTGTCAATAAGCCTTTCCTCAGTATCTCTAACTTCTTCTTCATCAAGGAAAAAACTTTGTTAAAAAAATATACTTAATATTCAGCCTCAGGTATGTCTTGTTCTTTATGGTCATCCTCAACCAATGCACAAGTCACTTTCTCCACATGAGATTTGTTCTTTCCAAAGTGTCTCCTCACTCTTGACTCCTTATATTTTTTTTTATCTATTTCCTTGATCTAGGTTACTCTGGCCAAATTCTACCTTACCCTCTTCATTCTGCAAATTATGCAGTCTCTCCTTTCCTTCTCTCCAAATATTTCTAAATCCTTAGAATATAATAAAAATATACTTACAAAAAAGGAACAAAGCCAGCCAATCATGCCTCTAGTTTCCTCCTACACCATTGAAGAGTTTCATGATGAACTCCCTCATAGTTGCTTCTTCCCGTGACAATTTCCTAAAACTGCTCCTCTCCAAGCTCCATTTCCATCTCCTATTTTACACTAGCATGTTTTTTCCTCTGCGACACTTTCATCATTTCTATTGTTCCACCTACAAATATACACTTACCATAATAATTAAAACTAGAATCATGAAACAATCTAGTTTCAAAAGATGCTTCTAGCATCACTTCATCATCATCTTCCTCTCCAAGGATCGACCCTTTTTTATGTTCACAAATGGATTCTCTAACTTCACACTCAACTATTATGAGCACTTCATCTTCCTCTATTTATTGCATTAGCTTCTCAGCATACAACTCTTTGACATGCCACTTTACTCTTCTTCCCACATAAATTAATTTTTTTAATCTTGTTAATAATCCTGTCTTCACTTCTTTTCTTTATCTTGTAATCGTTTCTTTAGTTCATTGGGTTATGATTTCATCTCAACCAACTCTTTGTTTCTTTCTTCATCACTCACCTTTTGCTTTGTAACCTTTGTTATGGTATCCTTTTTGCTAGTATTGTGGCTTCATTTTGGACTTTCTTTTTGACTATTTTCCATTGCCTTCAATAAATTTTCTTATGTGAGCTTCTCCATGCCCACTATGAGATGCAACCAGCCTCTGTAGTAGCAAGCCTCTCCTCTTATTTCCACACTATATCTCACCAAGCTTCTTCTCCTTTGAGATTATCTTTTTGGCACCTTTCTCGTCCTCTCCACTGGAACCAAACAAGCACTCCTTGCTCTAGGTTGTTGCAAGTTTTCACATTATCTTTTCTTCCATTGTTACCTTTGCAGTCTCTAGCTTAAGTTTCTTTATAGCACCCCTATTGCAATCTTTCTTCCACAGGATTCTTTTGAGAGCTCTTCTTACTCCTTCCTTTCTCTATCAAAATTTGTTTGTTGCAACTCTTGTCACTGCATATCTTCCTTCTTTGGCTATATGTCTCAACAAATTTTCATTACAAAATAGCTTACCTATCATTCACTTTTTCCAACTGCTTCTGCAATCAGTATCTTTGCTAGGACGATATATTTTCATTTTAATCCTTGGAAACTAATATTCAATCTACGTTCTACCATCAACGAATCTATCTACAACAATCCATTCACTCGACCTCATAAAAATTATAAACCAATTCTTCTTACCAAAGCCTCTGCAAGTGTCAACACATCTTGTCATCCTACACTCTCTTTCAGATTCCTCCAAATTTGATCCTTCTTCTGAAGCTTCTTATCTGCTACCTATGTCAGATCTCCTTTCAACCTCTCTATTTTGAGGTTCAAAGAGTATTCCTTCTATGATACCAATTTATGCATGCCCAAATTTTGAGCCCACTTAAAATCCCATAGTGCTCAGATATTCTCCCTTAAAGGTGCTTCCCAACCTCAATTTAGGGAGATAAATCCCTTTTTAGATCTCATTTAAAACTAAGTGGGAGGAGCTGCAAGGGTGGTCAAACCCATTTTATAATTCTACCAGATTTATGTATTTGCATAGCCACTAGATCCAAAATTGTGGCCTACACTCTCGATACAACAAACACGCTAGAGAATTAAATTTTAAACCATTACCTTTTGTAAATGTAGGCCTAAGTCCCTAGCACATAGTTCTTTATTCTTCCCCAAATTCCTTTTCCTTTGCAAGTTACCGAAGGTCATCACCAAGCGCACAAGCTTAACATTTTTATGTCGGTCTTTTCCTTTCCACGCCTCCCTTTTTTCTTTTGAGGAATTACCTCCAGGTAGTGTCCACATTTCCACACAACAATTTTAGTGCTTGATGTTGTCTATGTGTCCATCACATAATCTTTAAATGGCTGACCTATTTCCTATTATGTACAATATATCTTCCTTTTTATCGTTTCCCTTGACATCAACCCGCTTAAGAAATCTGACATGATCAAAATGTTTGTGAATTAGCACTGTCATGTTAATATCATTGGGTGGATCCCACTTGACAAGTCACCATCTTGAGCCCAATCTCTCCATAACCTTCTTACCGATTCAAATAATGCCAGGGATTCAAAACTTATACAACTAGGGTAAAAATTCTAGGTGAGGTCCACATGACACATGAACATGCTTCATTCGATGCCCTACTCTTTCATTTAATATAGTTCTCCTACACTTACAGGCTTTTGTCTTTTGACCCAGTCTTGGAAATTTTGTCTCCCAACTCCGTCTATTGATGAATTCCTGTCAATCTTATAAATGACTAAGTGCCATCCTCTCTTCACTTTATTATGTCAATACTTAGTCTAGCTCTGCCAAACCTAGCTTCTGATCTATTCTTCTACATTATTAAGGTGTCTCTTCTTTACTAAGGCCCTACACCTCTTCATTGTGTCTTCATTCTCCTATAGCCTTGGCTCTATAATGTCGAATCTATAATTTCACTCCTCTTCAAAACCATCTACACTCTCCTTTAATGCATCCTTCTTTTGGTTAATGGATCGTTGATCCTATGTTGATCAAAGATCAAAACTATCTCTCATGAGCTTAGGTCACAACGACTTGCATTGAATTTAGGTCATATCAATAACGAAATCCATAACTATCCATAGTAATCCAATATCTCACATAATTATAATAATGCATGCATCAATATCAATTTCAAACAAAACATAGATGTCATTTACAAAAGAACCCTTTGTAGCCTAATTGACATCAATTAGCCCATTTTGGCATTAAGCTAGGTTCTGTCTTCAAGCATCTCGCTTACACACTCAATCTCCACACACTTCTTTGATCCTCTATTCTAACTATTATTTTACATGTAAAGGGATTTTGAACTAATTCAGTTTAGATCCAAAGAATCTTCACCTAAACCTCTAATCTAGGAGTTTTAGATCCAATATATCCTCTAAGATATCTAACTTCCATAATTTTTCTCTAACTCTCACAATATTCTCAATATCCATTCATAGGAATAGATATGATTACAATTTAATTCCTAAATACATATTTTCTAGAATATCCTCACAAACTTAGGAAAATACAATAATGAACTAATTACATTTAATTAGCTGAATTAGGGAACCAACTCCCTTGGTAAATGAAACAACCCCTAGGTCTAGTCAGCTTGGATTTAACTTCGAAGAAAAATTCTTCTTCATCAGAGAGGGAGCCTAATTTGAATATTATTCTTGGGTACGACTCTAATTATCTTGTTAAGGGTTTTGGTTATTTTCACATCTCATTTGGATTATGGGGAAACTGCTTCGTCATGTTATTTATATATATATATATAATATATATATATATATATATATATATATATATATATATATATATATATATAGATAGATAGATAGATAGATAGATAGATAAATATTAGTATTAAAGAAGAATACTATGTCTATATCTACCTTGAAAAACAAAGGGATGAGAGTTTCCATCATAAGAGGAAAGGTCCCCACCTGACCTATGGAATATCACATGAGGGATGCATTCACCTTGGGATCTAGAATTTAAGGACTCTATAGAGTCAATGGAAGACTGTTACGAGCAATGATACATGATATAAATCATCAAAATGAGCTATGGAAATGCATGTTTTCTCATATACACTATGAAGCCCTATCTAAACTAAGGAGCATGGTTTCTGGAATTCTTGAAGTTCAAACTAAGGATGATAGGGTATGTTTGGGATGTGTCAGTGGAAAGAAGTTAAGGGGACCATTCCCTTGTATAAAAAGTAGGACTAATTATATTCTTCAATTCATACATTCTAATTTATGTGGACCAATGCTCGTAAAATATCTTGGTGGCTATCTATATTACATAATCTTTGTGGATGACTTCTCCCGAAAGACATGGATATTATACTTGAAGCACAAGGATGAAGCATTTTGATATGTTCTAGGATTTCAAGGCACTGATGGAGAATCAAACAGGGAAAAGGATCAAGGTCTTCAAGTCTGATAATGGTGGAGAATACACTTCTAATGAGTTTGTTGACTTTTGCAGGAAGGCTTGAATCAAGAAGGAGATTATTGTACCTTATAATCCAATGGTGTGGCTCAAAGAAAGAATAGGACCATCATGGAATCTTCCTAAGCCATGTTACATGATCAAAAGTTATCAAATTTCTTTGGGGAGAAGCCATTAACACAATAGTCTATGTTCAAAATAGGATTCCTCATCAAGCTCAGGGTGACAATACTCCTGAAGAAGTGTTCATGGGTGTGAAACCCAATGTTTGACATCTGAGAATATTTGGATGATCTATGTACTTTCATGTGACAAAGAACAAGAGGAATAAGCTAGAATCCAATGTAAAGAAAATTATGTTAGTTGGATATTGTGATAACTCTAAAGGCTTTTGGGAATATCAAATTTAGTAGGGATGTGACTTTCGATGAAGATGTTACCATTGGAAAAGCAATGGATAATACTCCTCCTCCTCCTCTTGAAAATAAGGATGATGGCATGTATCTAATAGAAGTTCCTTTTGTGCCTAAACCTAAGAAATATGTTGATAATTATCCCATGGATCATATGGATGCCTTGGATCCTCCTCCATATGATCCTTCTTCTAGGAAGAGACCACTTTGGCGATACATTATGGGATGTTGAAATACATGCTGCTGCTAGAGGAACCTTCATGGAAAGTAAGAATCCATGTCGATACTAGGGATATGTTGTCGTAATGAGCTCCATCATACAAGATGAACCACACACCTTTGAAGAAGCAATGAAAGAGAAAGTTTCGAAAGATGTTATGGCTAAAGAATATGAATCTATTATGAAGAATTATGTGTTGGAATTTGTTTTGCGACCCAAAGGGAAGTCTGTTGTGACTTATAAATGGTTGAACAAGATCAAACATAGATTTGATGGAAGCATTGAGAAATATAAGGCAAGTCTTGTGGCTGTAGGTTTCTCCCAGAAAGATGTGTAAGACTATGATGATATATTTGCACCTGTTACTTGCTATACTACTATATGATCGATTGTTTCCCTTAGTGCTAGTAAAGGATGGATACTTCGCCATATGGATGTGAAGACTACATTTATTCATGACATACTGCATGAAGAATTATTTATTGAAAAACAACAAGGATTTGAAGTACATGATAGGAAGACTCATGTTTGCAGGTTGAAGAAGGCAATTTATGGATTAAAACAAGCCCCCAGAGCTTGGTATGCCCATATTGATAGCTAACTAGTGAAGATTGGATTCATGAGAAGTAATGTAGACCCTAACCTCTACTTCAAAGTGGTCCAAGGTATGAACCTTATTTTGTTTTAATATGTTGATGATTTATTCTTGAAATATAGAGATCCTTTGATGTTAGAATGTAAGAGGGAGTTGACCTATGAATTTGAAGTCAAAGACCTTGGATTGATGCACTGTTTCTTGGGTTTAGAGGTGTGGCAAAGGCCCAGTGAGATTTTCCTTTCACAAGGAAAATATATTGTGAAACTGTTGGAAATATTGGGAATGGTATAATTCAAGTCCATGGACACACTGTGGAGGTGAACTTTGAAGAAGCTATGTGGAGATGTTGCAGGACCTGACTTGGATAATCCTTCTAAGTATCGATAGTTGATTGGGGCATTGTTGTTCCTTGTGAACACCTATCTGGACATATGTTTTGTAGTTAATAGAGTCAATTCATGAATGAGCCTCTTCATGCACACTAGTTTTTTTCCAAGCATGTGCTGAGATATTTGCATGGGACAATTAAGATTGGTCTAAGATATACTTCCGGAGATGCAAGACTTCATGGGTACACTGATGCTAATTGGGTCGGAAATGCTATTAATAGTAAAAATACATAAGGTTGTTGCTTTAGTTTGGGTTATGCAATGATATCTTTGATGAGAAGGAAACAAAATTTTGTTTCCCTTGGCATGATTGAGCTAGAGTATATTGTTGCTAGCATGGCTAGCTACAAGGCAGTTGTGGTTGAGGAAGCTATTTAGAGATATTTTTTAGCAAGTTTTAGATACGACAATGATATATTGAAAAAACAAGAGTAGGATCTGATTGTCATAGAGTCTCATGTTTCATGATAGGTCCAAGCATATTGAGATTAGGTATCACTATCTTCAATACATGGTCCATAGAGAAGTCGTAAGACTCCATCATATTTTGACTGACGAGTAGATATATAACATAATTACCAAGGATTTGTTAAAAGGGAAGTTCATGGTCTTCAGAGAGAATTGCGGACTAATGGATGTGACCCTCCCGAGTAAGGGCCCAATTGATTGAGGAAACTGAGCTATGCTCTTCCCCCTTATTTGAGCTCATAGGGAGAGGAATTGAGCTGAAGATCTCTTGGGGTTGAGGGAAATTTGGACAATAGGATAGTCTGTGATCCTTACCGTCCATGGTAAATTGTATCCTGGCTATTGTCAAACAATAGGATAGATTTTGATCCTTTCCTTCCATGATAAGTTGTATCCTACTTATTTTCACTTATAGTACTTAACAAAGTATACCCCAATATGCATCCTACCCACAAGTTGGACTTGTTGGGATTGCCACCCATTTGGCCAAAGGGTGAGGAGACTTGAGATAGATTTTAAACCTTACCATTTATGATAAGTGGTATCCTTCTCAAGTGATGGGATGCAGGTGTTGTACCATTAAATCTTGAGGGTCAAGTTGGGAAGATCAACAGATAATAGGATAGACTATGATCCTTATGTCTCACAGTAATTGATATCCTGCCTATTATCCTTGGATATAGGGTGGTAGCTGGAGCTCCCCTATGATGATTCTTCTTCTTTAGATTCAAGAGTGTTCAAAGTATGAGTAGAGATGGGAAAAGATGAAATATGACTTGGTCCAGTGATGATGATGATGATATTTTTGAGATTAGATTCATGATATAGTGGGAAATTTCTCAGTAGTTGAGAGTGAGTGTTAATTTGGTAGCTCAAGGAAAAATTCCCTCCACTGGACAACCTTCCTCATCAAGAAATATCCCTACTGTCCCTTGGAAGAATTTAATTTGGTCAAGGAAAAATATAATTTTTAAGGAGCAATCCACATGTTCATAAAAGTACAAGTCAGATTGGGAAAGTTAATTCGACCCCCGTGAGACACATATAAATAGATCACATGTCACATCACTTTGGAGCATCATCATCGCATTCATGTCTTCTCTTCTATGGTTCATACAGATTTGAAATTGTAGGTTGTTTTCACATGTGTGAAGTAGAGAGAGAGAGTATTTTTTGATTGGTTGAATTATTCTTCTATTTTGGAACTTTGAGCAGTGCTAAATTGGCACATTTTGAATTGGTTTGATTGAATTTGGATATTTTTTGCAAGGTGAAGGTCAAAGACAATTTGATTGATCTTTTCTGGGTTGTTTGACCAACATTGATCGCAAACCTATAGCCAGGGTTTCCACAAGCCAAAGGTTGACTTTGACCGAATTTATGAGGGCAGATCTTTTACTATTTTGACTTGGGTTGACTAATTTTTGAAGGCCGAATTTGATGTTTCCTTGAACAAATATTTTGGAGAATTTTTTACTATTGATTGTTGACTGATCAAGGTTGTTGCTTCTATTGTTGACTTGGACTATAATTCTAGACTTTGACTTGTTAACCAAAATTGATTTTTAGGCTCATCTCTTGGATACTAGTTAGATGATTATTGGATAAGTCAAATATTTGACTTTGAATCTTTGTTGATGAATTGGAACATTGTATCTCTTTGCTAAACATTTAATGACAATCTAATAGAAGAATAATTTTGAAAGGGTTTTCCCCATTGTGGGGTTTTTCCTTGGTCTTTTACCAGATCTTTTGTCTCTTGTTATTGCTCTTGGTTGTCTTCTATTGTGTATTATATTTACTATTCTATCTACAAATTTCTTACTATCATTGGAAGATTGAATTTATTGGAAAAGTGATTACTAATTGAAGAATTATTTTTGTAAGTGATTATTTTAAGCATAAAACACTAGAAATTAACACCTAACTGTAGGAGGCTACAACCTCCACAAATTCTCTAGCTCTGACTGGAAGGAGACTACTACACCCTGATCAAGTTTATTGACTCCTATTAGAAGGAAGCACCTACTCCCTCATTGAAGGCTTGACCCTCAAAACCCATGTGGACCATGCTTCAAAATCTTTTACACTAGATCCATCTAACTCAAACACACATCAAAACTTGTAGGTCATGTTTCGTCCAATTTTCAAACAAGACCCACACCAACTATTATGCCTAATGACTAAATACCAACAAGCCTCTATGAAACCAAACACTAATAAAAAAAACTTTGTAAGTGAATACCAAGATACCAATTAACCCTCTACAACAAGATCATTGATATACTAAGCTAAATATCACCAATACTAACCGATTCAAACTCTTTTCTCATCAACCAAGTCAAATTATTTTCTCATAAAATGCCAAACCAAACACCATCATACAAAGCCAAAAAAATTTACACAACCAAACATCCTTGAAAATCAACAACAAACAATACAAAATTCTCTCAATATCAATTCACTATCAAAATAATACCAAAAACCCCTGTCCAAAATCATATCAATAAATATACAAAACTTTCATTAAGGAAACCCATGTATATATGTTTCTTTTATGCGTAATGCCAACGTACATATCTCAGATCATTGTATACCAAACCAGAGCCATTTTGTTTGTTCAAATCAAATCTACCATCACCATATACATAGTAATAACAACAATTGTCAACAACCTAGATGAAGCAACAATAAAGCAAATATGTGTCTGTATACACAACTGTTATGAAGCAAATCTATGTATGTACATGTTATTTAGGAACAAAAACCACATACAGATCTAATCATTCAACACATCAAACCCTCACAACAAACCACATATCAAAGTGATTTCAAATCTGAATATGCAACAACAAATATCATCATAAATCTGTACAATGTCATGCTTATGAGCCTTAAGCCATAAGGAACTCAATTAATGTTGAAAACACACTTTGCAACTCAACTCTCTGCATAGATAATTCTTAATAGATAAAATACAAACTGCAACATAAGTTTCTTCCCTCTCTGTCCTATATACAAACTATGTCAAAATCACAGATCTCTGCACATATATTTAGATCATAGATCTACTATAACAATGGATCCTGCATTTGTCAGCAACTTAAACATTTTCCCATAATTATACCTACAAAAAGCACATCCATTAGTTCTCTTAAACATGTTCATATTTCTCAAAGTTAAAACTCCTCCTTTTGCTCTTATGCACACTTATTTCAGATCAAATCACAAATAAATAATATATCAAATGCACACACAAACTGCTTAATCTGCTTCTCCTTTTATATTCCTTTTTCTTTCCAATACCATAGGAAAATCCTTTGGATTTTTTGTCGATAATTTTTTATGGGATCAAATAGATGTTGGTGACACAAAACCTTGGGAGATTACCATGGGAAATGGTCATGATTTTTTATTTTCCATGCACAAGGTCGTGTACATGACTCTTGTTCATGAAACCCATATTTTTACGCAACTTTCCTTCACATTAGTAGCATATGGTTTTGCAAACTTCAAATTCTTCAATCTATATCAAATGAAACCTGTGACTACATTGCCAATACACTTCCTCATCCTCCGCGACACCTACACAAGCATTCATGTTACCTGCAACACTTTAACAAATTATTGTATCTCCTCTATAACCATCATGTTTCTTTTGATACCTTTACAATCATTAAGAACATTCTCCATCCATGATCTAGATAGACACATAAGTTTTTCATTCAATCATAAGGTGAAATAATGTGACAAGAGTGTGTGACAAAAGCATGAGGTTGACATCAAGGAAAACACATTAACCATAATGCCAACAATATCCCACTTTTGACTTGATGTCAACCTCCTACAAAACACCAATTCCTTCTCTCCCACCCTTTGACATCAAGGGTAAAGGGCAGAAGCTAGCTAAGAGAAGTACTCCCCCTGACATGCTCAACATTATAAGCCTGATCAATTGATGTGAAAAAAGAAGTTTTGTTGTAACATATGACTCTAATCAACACATAACCTCTCATACTGACCATGCTTCCCCTGAGCATGTACTGGACCTTCTAGTGAAATGAAAAATAGGTACAAGGATTTTATGAAGCAAATACATGGCTACTCATAATCATGACTAACAGAAACAATGACTCTATGATCTCAAGTTTACATTAATCACCCAAAGCAATTGGATTACATGCATTATATGACTTTGATCCCAAATAGCCCATACATGACTGAAATTGAAAACATTTACAACATGGATCTCTTCATGATACATACACCAAAATATGATGATACATAGGTATACACTTGCTCTCCTTTTTTGATGATCAAAATTCAAGACATCCATCGGCAATAACATATAATATCACATTGATTTTTTTCCAAGACACTCATTAGCAACATATGTGAATTTAAAAAATAACTCCAACATCATAAGCCATTAATTAGAATAGGATTGATCAAAAACATATTGAATATCAACCAACCTCAACCATGACAACAACATATATATCTTCAATGCATTGAAGAAAAAATGTAAGAAGACTAATCATAGAAATAATAACCATGAACTCATTAGAAACCATAATGCTAACAATGAACCATTAGAAGCATAGAAGATACTCCTCTGAATCTATGTCATTCCTTTATTGCCACATAAAGTAATACATGACTATATAAGATAAGAATTGCATACATACACGACTGCCCTTCATAAAAAGTGTTAATATGCCGTGGCTTCATCCTCTCCTGCAAGATTCATGCTTTCCTCCGAGGATCATCTATTTTCATCTAGATGTTATTTCCTTTAGATATGATGGCAAGCCTTTGCAACAATAGTAAGGTCTTCATAGCTTCCAGGATCTCATCATGCCACTTCTGCTTGGCCTACAGTTCCTCCTTAATCTTCAGGACATTTGGATCCTCCTATAGTGAGGTCCAAATCTACATCGTATCATCGATCAGTTTTCCACAATCTACCATCGTATCATATATGCCTTCCAGTGTTATGTTGAGGTCCCTTTGTCTCTACTCCCGAAACTCTGGTGGTGTACTTGGCTACAACCTTATTTTCAGCTTTGATATCTTCACTTCGTAATCAAATTTCAACTTAGCAATAACATTATTTGAGTCCTTGATTGTGAGGGCAAGATTCACAACCTTTTCTACTGGTGCTTCATCCTCATGGACCTTCAGTCTGGAAATATGTTGCAAGTCTTAGAAAGGGCCTTCTCCAATTTTTCTCATTGCTATCTTGCTTCCTCCCTATCCTTGGCCAATTTCTTCAGTTCCTTCTACGTCATTGCTTTTTCTGACTTCGCCTTTTCTTTTAACAATGACAAACATTTCTCTTGTTCCTGCAATTTTGTAGTGATACCTTGGTGAAATTCATGCATCATCTAGAGGGGTAGCGCAATGACATTCATCTAGACATTTGCCATGATTTGGCTTGCTCTCTATTCGTTGCTGCTTAAAACTTCAGTGCCCCCACTGGCATGTGTAATAGCCTAACTCCATAGGTTGTTTCCAATATTTTTTTTTGGCTACAAGGGATGGGTTACCTACTCTCATTGTGTCACTGCCTGCAGCAATGCCTTCAGCTCCACCATGCACTGCTATACCTCAACCAAGATTGTTTTTTAGCGATCATCAATCTTGTCCTAAGTTTGGTGTTGATCTCCTAGATATTTTCTGCTATCTTGTCGATGTCCCCATCAGTGAGAATGAGTGGCTCTGCTCCCTTACTCCTATATGCCTTCTACTTCTTTCATGGATGCATTTTTACCATAAAGGGTTAATCTTCTAATACCTCTGCATCGTTGAGGTGTTCTTTGTGTTCATGTCCTCGCCCTGTTTCTTCTATCTCTTCATCGTCATATTTTCTACTCATACCTGCACCGTGCAAAGTACCCTTCTCTGTTCCAAGTGCTCCAATCGTTCCACTAGGTGGAGTCATCCATTCCTCTAGCCAATCTTTCACTACTGTGATGAGATCATATTTTGTTACCAAGTATGGGAATGGATTCCATGTCTCCATTGGGTCCTTCCTCGCTTTCACATATGCCCTGTGAAAGTCTACCTTAAACTCCGCAATATGAAAATATTATCTGTACAAGCTTGGTGATAGTATGGGATAATGATTCACCACCATATGCAGATCCATTTCCATGACTACAAGTAAGATCTTGTTCTTTGTTGCACGTGTTGGCTCCTTTGTAAAGCATAGTGAAGCATACCTCGTTGCTTTGCATACATCTACCTCAACAATTGGAAATTGAGAATCTTCCAGCTCCTTCCATGCAATAAGTGTAATTAGAATTAGTAGCCAGGCATAGTGGAAGGTCTTACCTTATTTCTGTGCTTCCTTGCAATCCATTAAAAACTTTTTATATAGATAAGAAGCCTAGTTGAACTGGACCCCTTCGTTGTATTGTTCTTCTAATGACACTACTACTATAGGCACCTCATTCGCCCTGCACTTCCTCATGATCTTCCCCACTAAGATATGTGCGGTGAAGCGTACACCTTGATCCTTGATAGAGTTTATCTCATATCTACGAGATTTCTTAACTAATCTAAAGATTCTTTCATCATCTAGGTCATCTCCTTGTCTTTGGTTTTACCCACAAATTCATTCGTGGGGTCCTTTCCTTGATATGGAAGTGTTGTTATTCTTATGATGAGTACTCAATCAATCGAGATCCTCTTCCCTAACAAAATACAATCATCATGTACTAGTGTGCAGAGCTTCCACACATAGATTGTACTGAATTTGCTTTGACCGAAGTGTGGCACATTTAGCGTGTACAAAAGCCATGCTTTTTGTGCTCCCACAACCCATTCTTGTAGTTCCAATATTGTAATTTCATTGTCTAGGTAATATAATTTCTTCAAGTACCTACTGGGATCAAACTGCAGGTATTTTCTTCTATCATTGAAATCCCAGTCTTCCATTTTGAGCTAGGAGATCTTCCCGAACACTTCTCCTTCAAAAGGCACCTCCTCTAGCAATAATGGCATGTAAGTAGCAAATTTCCCTTATTTTGGTTCCTTAACCAGCTTTGCGCCCAACTTTCTCGGTGGCATTTAAATTGGGAGAACAGAGGGAATATCCATATCCTCAATCTCCTTCTACTGAAATTCAACTTCTTCCTCACTGTCATGGACCTACTAAGGTTCCTCCTGCTAGATCAGTTTATTTCCTTTCTGCATAGGCATTTTACCCTTATCTTCCATGTTCTTCTCCCGTATTTCCTTATGCGCCTTCTTCCGTAGTGGTGTTCTTAATTCTATTGCAGAGACCTTAGATGGTATCTTCTCCTTCATATTCTGTGGCTGTGATTGTGGTTTTGCCTATACTTGTGGTTGTGCTTGCAATTGTACAAGCACCTTTCTTGGAAACCTTAAGCAAGTCAGGGACATTGGTACATTTTCCCTTGTGGTCTTTCTTGCTTGTGACTCCATGATACCAGCTAGGCATTTCTTTGTAAATACCCTCACCAATTCTTCCCAACTCCTCTCAGACATGCAATAACTCTTCTTCACTTAGGCGCAATTTCTGATCTCTCTAGGCAGCAAAGTGTAAAATTTGGTGTAGGATGTGGTTTTTATATCTATTTTGAATTCCCATACTCATGATTGGCTTAGATTTTTCTCATTTAATATAGGTATGGGCTAGATCTAGCCAGTTGTGCTTCATAAATTCTTTTCTCCCATGTCTCTCAACAATAATTTCCTTTTAACAGTGTCCTCTTTCCTTCCGACAGTCATATTTCCAGTTAACTTTGTCAGAATTTCCCTTTGGCATAGTCACCTCTTCTTCATCGCGACTCCTTCAAACTTCATCACACTCCTAAGTATCGCACAACATTCTTACTTCAGCGAAGTCCCTTCTTACAGAGTAATTTATAGTTCTGTGCCCACTTTCAACTGCAGGTGGCACTAAGACTTCATTTCCTTCATTTTCTAGTGTGAAGCTCCAAGGACATAGTCATCCTTGTATATAATCATTCTACTACCATTTACTCATCCTGAAATCATCTAACCATTCAAATCCGTGAGTTGAACAACACCATCATATGAAATGTTCTTGATGATGTACGGCCCCAACCAATGTGTCTTAAATTTTCGTGGGAACTTCCTGAAATTACTGTTATATAATAATACAAGATCCCCTTTGCAAAATATATTCTTCTTGATGTGTCTGTCATGCTAGGCTTACTCCCTTTCTGTCTTCACCTGCTGATGGAATCCTGCTATGAATCTGTCTTATTCTAAGGCTAGTATCTATGACATTCTTTCATTCATCATGTCAGGGTATGCCATATCTGTGACAACTGAAATTCTCAAACTCATCACAATGTATTCCATAGGAATAACTGCTTCTTGTCCATATACCAACTTGAAAGGAGTCTTCCTAGTCAATTTCTTGCATGTGGTTTTGTATTCCCATAAGACCGCTGGAATCCTCAAGTCCCATTCATTTATGTTCAAGTTGCACACCTTGGTCAATGCATTCTCCATAATCTTATTGAAAGCTTCCACTATCCCATTTGCTTGACGATGATAGGGAGTGCTCTTCTGATGGTAAACTTGAAATTCCTCAGTTAGTGCTTCAATCGTCCTATTCAAAAAATGTGTCCCTTGGTCACTCATCAATATCTTCAGACAACCAAATCTGGACAATATATACATAAAAATGAACTTCACAATGATTTCTACATTGTAATCCTTTACCAGCTTTTCCTCGGCCCACCTTGTCAAATAATTAGTCACGGTGATGATATATCTTACACCAGTCCTTTTTTCTCGATGGAATGATAGGTCCAACAAAGTGAATTTCCCATTTATCAAAAGTCTGCAAAATCACCTCTGGCACTAGTGGCATTTCATCTCTTCTAGATAGATTTCTTGTCCTTTGAAATACATCACATGCCTAACAAAAGTATTTTTCTTCCTTATGCACTCTAGGCCACCATAACTTGGCTCTCAAAATATTCTACGCAGTGGATTTTCCTACATAATTCCCACCTACAACTCCTCCATGAGCCTCTGTCGAAATTATCTATCTTTCATGTTTAGGGACATATCTGTGTAGTACTTCATCTAGTCCCATTTTATACAACTATCCTGTAATCAACGAAAAATCAGTGGCTCGAACCACCAATTCCTTCTTTTGATTTGTAGTTTACTCCATGGGCACCATTCCTGTGGAAAAAAACTAAGTAATATCTGCGAAGTGATCATCTGCGACTTTAACTTCAAACAATTATGCATTGGGAAAATTATCTTCAATATTTGTAGTTTCTTCTCTTGTCTCTATCCTGGATAGGTGATAAGGCCTAACATTCAATCTTCCTGGCTTCACTATAACTTCGAAGTCATATTCTTGGAATAATAAAAACCATTGACAGATCTTCCCTCCTAAAACAGGCTTATTCACCAAGTACTTCAGCACATAATGATCTATGAACATTTTATAATGTGCTCCCAAAAAGTAATGTTTGAACTTCTGTAGTGCATACACCATGGCTAACCCCTCTATTACATAGTATTTTTTCATACCTCCTATTCACTTCATGTTCCATATCCCAAAGTGTGAAAAAATTTACTACTATGAAGTATATCCATCATGATATACAAATCAAAATCTCCCTAAAGAATCAAGGGAAAACTGCCTTGAATTCATCTAGAAGAAGGTTATCTAAAAAGCTAAATTTTAGCATCAACGTGCTTTGCTCCACTTTCTTCCCATGTTGATGACAAGGTGCACAATTATACACTAGCACTACTAGCGTGGGTTTTGATAGGAAAACATGCGTTGAACCTCTTCTGGTGAGTTTTCCCAAACTGGTAGAGAAGCTTCATGCACTAGAACCTTTGAGAACAACGAGCTGAATATTGGTTGTTGTTGATATGGTCGAGCTCTCCCATTTGGACCTCTTGATATTATCATCATGGGATTTCCCCTTTATATTTGGAACTTCCTCCCTCTTTTGTGGATCCCTAACTCCCTCTTCCTTCCTATAAATTCACTCCCTTCCATCCCCAAATGGTTGGTCATTGATTGATGCATCCCTATGATGAAATTATGCTTACTTGCTACCCATTCTAACTTGGAGAAGGATTTCTTGAAGAGTCTTTGCTTGGACTTGGAAATCCATCAAAAGGAGGTCTCCAACATCAAGGCATAGGTTGTATGCTTCCCTTTTAAGCTTATTAACATATACATCTAATGTTCACTTTCCATAATTGTGTAAATATTTATGCTTTTAGCTTAATACTCCTTGATATGTTAAGTAGTTTATGTTTTATGTATGCCATATATGCTCGTGTATCTTGCATAGATCTTTGATCTTCCTTGCAGATACTTGGACATGAAGAACAAGTAAGAAGCGAGTCCTGGAATGAAAGGATCCAAGTCATCTTCAAAGGATCGAGCAACTAGCATCAGAGCGAGGTAGGCTTGTTCTTCTCTCTGCATTTGTTAAACATAAACTAGGAAAGTGTATGTTAGTTTGTTTGGTTTGTTGGTAGATCCACTCATTGGGCTAGAGGGGTCACCTGTGTCCACAAAGGGGATTTAACTTCACAATAGAATAGTGACTCCATTGGGGAAGCTGTAACCTTTTCATCCTCTTTTCTCAACTAAACTCTTCATCAGTTTGACCGACCATTGCGTTCTCAATTAATTTGGGTCTGTATAGGTTTGCACAAACACTGGTTTCTATCTTAGAGTGCTCAATATGGAAATGTTTGTGGAATTATTTTTAATTTTTTCCTTATTCCTCACCCAACGCAATTATTTCTCTAATAGTCACGTTGCCAGTGCACTTTCTCTTACAATAGTCACGTTGATCCCCTTTTCAGCGCCAGTTTGGCCATAACATCTGCATTGATATCTAATATTGGAAAAAACCCTAGGGATTCTCTATCAAAATCCAGTGTGGTTGAGCCCTTGAGGTCTTGTTTTGTCCTGCATGACTGGATTTATTGATTTATTGATTGATTACCTCATTTTATTAGAAAATTCTTACTTCTTTGAAATTTCATGTGTTTAAGTGCAATTGGATTGATTTTAGGGTTTAAAGGTCATTTGATTGTCACTTGTTGCTTGTGAGTGTCATCGAGTTTGTGGTTTTCTGATTGTTTAGGTTTGATCATTTGGTAAAATCATTTGAAACATTGATTTGCATTAGTTTCGGTTTGTCATGTACAGATTTTCTTTTCATTTGTACTAGGTCATCTTGCATTTGAAATTCATCTTTGTCATTCATCAAGCATATATTACATTGTTAGGTTTACAAACTAAAATGAGTGTATTTGTTTATCTATTCAAAAGAGAAAGTGAAAGACATTTTCATTGAGTGATTTTGAATTTGGTGTTACTTTAGTTGACACATCGTTTGCAATAGGAACATTTTGAATCAAAAATTTCATTTTTGTTTTAGTTGAAGCTTAGTTGCATATGAGCATCTAAAAATCAATTAGTAAAGTGCTTCTTATTAAAGTAAAAGTCATTTTTTCTTTCAATAGATTGCATATTTATGAGTGAAATTGAAGTTTAGTTTTCGCTCTTGCATTTGGAAAAGTTAATGGAGGCATATTGTTTGATGCATTCTCTTATTTGATGCATTAATTGATTGAACTCTCTTGCCTTCCTACTATAGAATTCATTGAAATGAAAGTTTTATTTTCTCATATAGTTTCATTCTAGGATTCAAGTGACATCGTTTGAGCCCAAAATTGAAACATAATTCAAGAACAACATTCAAATTTACTAAATTTACCTAAGGAGCATTTGGAACTTAACGCAAACATTTAAAGCTCTAGGCTAGAGACGTGTTCTGATGTCTATAAACCTAGCAACTATCATTAATTTCTTGCATTGTACCCTGGAGGTGAAATCCCATTCCAGTATGAAAGTATATCGGAGGTTCTCCAGTACTCTTGGGTATATCATAGGCACTCTAGTATGGAAAGTATATGGGAATGCTCTCACCGAACGGTTATGCATTAGATAGCACTAATACAAACTTCTGCTCCTTGCACTGTCAAGTATATATTGGGAGACCCCACTAGATTGTTATCCTTTAGCCACAAGCAACTGAATCATCCACCTTGTAAACATGATACATCAAACACATCATTCAAGGATATCAGTCGTCGTACGTTAAGTCCTTGGTTTCGGCTAAGGTGTATATAACGATTCACATATACTTGGTAAACCCTCTTGCCTCGTACGCCCTTTTTTATTTATTTCTTTCTTTAAGTTCTAAATTTAACTGCCCACGATAACATGACTTACCTATGTAGTTATCCTTGGCCTCATATTGCTTAATTAATAGTAAATTTTAATTATAGGCTCAAATCAACCACCCCTTAATGTTTTTTGAGAAAAGGTCATCATGGCTGAACCACCAGGTTCACCTTACATTTCCCCTTCATCATTGGACAATGAAGGGTCTTCATAAGGAGTTCATCCTGAGATTCCATTGTCACTTGAAGACCAAGGTCTTGAACTTGGTATTATCTCGAGTATTCAACCCCTTGCCTCTCGCCCTCCACCTCAAGACTCATCATATCAAGAATCTAATCCAAAAACTCTAAGAGTCAAAAGAGGTTTGTTTTATTCGCTATGAATCCATTTTTTAATCCATTTTTCATATCTCCTCAATGGTCTTATATTCCATATGATAATCTCGGTGTGCCTTTGGAAGTATCTCCATGATCATCTCAGATTCCCCCTCGCCAACTGTGTCCACCCATGGCATCAGAAGTTGAGTTTCCAACCTCTGCTCAAGGTCCTCTAGAAGTCTCAGCCACTCATACTCCTCGTGTTAACAATGATTCTGAATATGACTTTCCAACTGAAATCTTTCCATATGTGGGAAGCGTAGCACCTCCACCACCGCCTGAAAGAAGTAAAACTTTATTTCTAGTTGGTTATACCTCTTTGGCTGAATTGGTTTCATGTACTCCAAGTCCATCTTCACTTTATCACAATCCCATTTGGATGTCGGGTGCCATGCCTACTTCTGGTCCATTTTTTTCAAACGTGGCCTCTCAAATTCCTATACCAACTACAGTTTCTTTAGTTCCTGTACAATGGAAAACTACGGTTGGGGAAATTAATGTACCTATAAGTTCCTCACGTCCTCCATTAAGTGGACAATATGTGTCACCACCTATCCCACTACATGGGGGGGAAACGACCTCCTCCTAATGTACCTCCTATTTCAGGTGGAACTTACCTGAGTGGATCTCAAACTCACGCTACTATAGCTAGTCAAAATGTTGGTAGTGTACCTTATCCTGGTGGATCATCAATTCCATTTGGATTAGGCCAAATCCCGTATCAACAGCCTCTTTCAGCCCAGATACCCTACCAGCAACTGTACCCTCTGTATAGATCACAACAGCCTCAAAATCCACCTTTTACTCAACAAGCAGATGCAACCTCGTTCAAATCCCTCATTTGGGGCATCTGGTCAATTTCATGTTGGCACTTATTAGTACCAACCTGGAACTCGACAAATTCCACAAGGAAATTTCCAACAACAACTATCGTATATACAACAAGGGATTTATCAACAACCATTGTAGCAGCAAGGACAACCCTTGTTGCAACAAAACCAACCCCTGTATCTACAAGGCCAACCCTTACAACAATAAGGTCAACCCCTACAACAGCAGGGTTAACAATTTTACCACCAGGGTCAACAATTGCAAGAACAACCTTATAATCCATATGCTTCATAAATTATTTATCCACCTTATGGTTCTTAACGGCCCATGGCGAGACAGAATACCTCTCAATGGGGTCAATATCAAGCTCCTTATGTTCAAGCGCCTTATGGTCCACAAGTTGGGCCTTATCAAAGGCCTCCCATGCCTTTCAATCCAAAATTTCCATTTCTAGAGACAATGGAACTACCGGATCTATCAAGACTCACTAATGATCCAATACTCCATTCACTGTATTGGCCTTTGGTTCCTACTAAGATTCATGGTGATTGTCTGAAATTCGAAGGAAATTATGGAGAAGACCCCCAAGCCCATGTTATGACTTACCATTTATGGTGTTCATCCAATTCCCCGGTTGAAGAATATGTTCATTTACATCTTTTCCAGCGAACCCTGATAGGTGTTGTTGCAAAATGGTACATCGAGTTACCTCAAGGTTCCTATCAAGACTTCAACTCTTTGGCAATGGCCTTCCTTACTCACTTCTAGTTACCTTTTTGATATGAAATTGGTACCCATCTTCTTACATCTTTGAAACAGAATACTGCTACCCACATCTTTGATCATATACATGAATGGAGACATTGGTGTCGCCTTATCAAGTTTGATATAACTGATGAGTTTTTAACTGAATGGTTTACCAAATCATTTGTCAACAAAATTTCCAAGGACATAGCTATGGGTGGTTGTGTGACCGAATATCAAGCTATTCCTTGTGCCCAATATCTAGATCTGTTATATTCCCAATTTGGCACATTATATGATCTCTTGTCGGATGCTCTGAGACCATCTCCAGACCTAGCATCTTCTAAACCTCCAAACGTACTACCTATCGATGGTATTATTGGATCAGTTACGCAAACTTTCAGTAACGCTTCTTCTACTATTGTAGCAAATTGGGTTCGACTATTACAGCAAATCCTCCTTCGAATCCCTCTCCAAATCCTGGTAAAACCTCTAAGGTTAATATTGTTTAGTTTACCGCAATAGATAAAGCCTCAAAAGGTAAAAAGAAGGGTAAAGGAAAAGACAAATTTGATACCCCAAAATAGGATCCTCCAAAATCATCCGCTAATGATGCATCTAAACATAAGACCAAATATCCTTGCCTCATTTGTGAGGAAGATCACTATACCAAGGATTGTCCCCATCATGCGGAAGTTAGTTGCTTGTTAAAAGGCACTCAAGGGACACCAACTGTACTAAAGGAACCTTTTTCATCCTAGCAGACCCAATTGGTAGAAAAACCACAATATTCTACATCTTCGGGTTCTCAGGTTTATATGAGTGGAACAATACCTATTTATGTCGTCACGTGGTCAAAAGATTATCCAAATCTTCCCAAACAAGCTATGGAGAAAGAATTTATTGATACACCTTCTGCTTATAGTCCACCTAGTTCTGGTCCTCTTCATATTCAGAGACCTAATAATGATTCGTTATCTGACCACTTCCCAAGGGTGTCCTTTGAAAATCATCTTATAATCTGAATGCACGAGCTGCTCAACATTACAATATTGTCGAATATTTAGCTCAAGCACCTTCAGTGATGTATACCTTGGAAGTTCTCTAGAGTTTTCCATCATAGAGGAAAGCATTACTATATGCTATAGGAGGAATTGACCCTATGGACTCAAGTCTAATTACCTTTGACCTGGAAAATCATGTTCCACATCTTCTCCATCAACTTTCTTTCTTAATCCAAATCATTATTAAAGGGAAGACTATTCACGAGACTGTGATTGATGAGGTGCTTCCACCTGCATCATGTTCGTGTTATGCTAGAAAGCTATAGGCTCTCCACCTCTCAACCAGACTCCTAACACCTTAGATTCCTTTGATGGCAGAGGATCATCTCCTTATGATATTCTTACGAACTTTCCCATAACATTGGAAGGGAAACCCATTGACTTATAAGTCGAAGTCGTTGATGAAAATTTGAATTATAACCTTCTACTTGGATGAAGTTGGACTCGTGTTATGCTTTGTGTGGTTTCTTCTTTGTTTTGTGTGCTTTGTTTTCCTCATGACGGGAAAATATTCATCGTTGATTAGTTAACCTTTTTCTCTTCTAGCTCTTGAAATGGAAATGTGTCGTATGTGGGAAATACTGACGTTAATTATGAGAGTGTTTGGGTAGGTCTTTTCAAATAGTCTATTCTTATGGGAACTTTTTTCCCTCCCACCTCCAAACATCACTTCCGTCAACATGATCTCCACTTCTTACGATCCTTGGATCATTCCTCACCCTGATCAAGTTGATTCTTTTGGTGATGTCATGCAACTCAACCCAGTAGAACAAGCCTATCAAGTTGTTGTTTTGGCTTCAACAATCACTTCTAAAAGTCATGCTACTCTTAGAATGCATCTAGACACGTATTCACAGTCCCCTTGGCTTGGTTCTTTGGATTCTCCGAATCCTTTGAACGAGACATTTCCTATTGACAAGAGTATCACCGAGGTTATGTCTCTTGAGGAAACTCCCCGAAAGGATTCTCATCATCATTCCTCATTTCTCCCAAGTCTCAGAGAGGTTTCATCGTGTTTAGATACCTTTGTTTCCTGTACACTCACCCATCCAATTCAAACACCCATTTGATGCATGAAGTTTTGTTTGAGGGAAACGTGGGGAACATTATTGTTATGATGCCTATCGACATTTCTGTTAAACCAACTATTGTTGAGAACATCTATGTCGGGGTTTATTGTTCTCCATATGAGATCAATATTTACACTACCCTTTTCAAGGAATTTCGAGATGTCTTTGGGTGGTCATATGAAGAAATTCTTGGCATATATCTGCGTATAGATGTGCACGAAATCCCTACTTACCCAAATGCAAAATCTGTTCATAAGTGACTTCATCTAGTGCACCCTAAAAAGGTAGCTATTATAAAGGGAGAGGGTGAAAAACTTCTAAAGGTTGGTTTCATTCACCCCATTCCATTAACAGACTGGGTTTCAATCATTGTCCCTATGACTAAAAAACAAGGGACCATATGTGTTTGTGTTGATTACCGTGATATGAATTGGGCGTGTCCAAAAGACAATTATCCAACCCCTTTTATTGATGAAATCATTGATGAAAGCACCGGGAGTGATATTTTTTCTTTTATGGACAATTTTATGGCTACAACCAAATTAACATTCTTCTCACCAATTATTGTAAAATTGCTTTTATTTGCCCATAGGGAACCTTATCCTCCAAGATACTCCCCTTTGGTCTTAAAAATGTTGTTGGTACCTTCCAACGAGTGATGTCTTATGATTCTCATGATATCAAAAACATTGTTCAACCGTATCTTGACGACTTACCATCCCATTCTGCTAAGCATCATGATCATCCTAACCACCTTCGAGCGATTTTTCTTCACTGTAGACACTACAATATTCGTTTAAATCCACATAAGTGTGTCTTCTCCATTGAATTTGGTTGTCTCCTAGGGTTTGTGGTATCTAAGGAAGGCATCAAGATTGACCCCCTCAACGTTGAGGCCATTGTAAATTTACCCCCTTCGCCATCCTTATATCAATTGTAGAGCTTGCAAGGGAAAGCTAATTTCCTTCATCGTTTTGTACCCAATTATGCTAAACTTGCCAAGGGATTTACTTGTTTGTTGAAAAAGGGGATCCCATTTATTTGGGATGTAATTTCTCAAAACTATTTCGATGCATTGAAGAACACCCTCATTAGTGCTCCTTTGTTGCATCCCCCTAACTATCACCGCGATTACTTCTTGTACTTGGCCACAACCAATAATAGTATTGCCATGGTACTAGCGCAAGATGATGACGATGGAAACGAACATGTGATCTAATACTTAAGCTATAATCGTATCAATACCGAAACTCGATATTCCCATGTCAATAAACTTTCTTTAGCAGATGTTCACGATGTTCAGCGTTTTTGACACTATGTTCTCTTGGGGAAAACTACTGTGATTTCTGATTGCAACCCCATGGCCTATATCCTGACTCATCAGTTACTTGGGGGGACTATTCTAAATGGATTGTTATCCTTTAAGAGTTTGATTTGGATTTTTCTAAGGACAAATAAAATAAATCATTGCTTTTTGTTGAGTTAATTTGTGCCCTTCCTATCGCAACCACATCTATGACTTTTAATGAGTTCATTCCTGATGAGACTCTCTCTCTCATCAACACTATTGACCTATGGTACGAGGATATTATTTTCCATCTCCAAACCCAAAATTTTCAATCAGAGTTGTCCAATTCTGAATGTCGTCGCATTCAACATCATCCCAACCATATTGAATCATTGGTAATATTTTGTACCGTGTTAGTGTCGGTTCCATCCTTCATAGATGTCTGACACTCGAAGAAGCTGAGAGAGTCTTAAATGACTTCCAATATTGGGCTTGTGGTGGTCACATGTCAAGGTATTCTACTGCTCATAAAATTGTTCGTGTCGATTATTTCTAGCCCTCAATATTTAAAGATTTCATTTTAGCAGTCAAAAAATGTCACACCTGCTAGATTTACAACCACAAACAGTGTGCCCCACCTGCACCCCTATACCCAATTGTTACCATCGGCCTCTTTTCTAAATGGGGTATTGTTTTCATTACATGTAACCCTCACTCAGCTGGGTGGCATGGTTATATCATTGTTGCCATTGATTATTTCACTAAATGGGCTAAGGTGATGCCCACACATGATGATGACGGTATAACTGCTACTCAATTTATTTTCAACCATGTCATAGCTCGATTTGGTGTCCCTCAAGGCGTCATTATTGATCATGGATCTCATTTCCGAAATTACATGATGGCAGAGCTTACTGCTTCGTTGGGTTTGTGTCATGACAACTCAACTCCTTATTATCCATAGGCCAATGGCTAGGTTGCGGCAGTCAACAAAGACTTGGTTACTATGCTTCAATGCACCATTGGGATGAATAAATCAAATTGGCATCTTATATAAGTTATTTTTAGCTCTTTGGGCTTACCGAACCGTAGCTAAGAATGCCACTAGATTCACACCCTTTCAGTTGGTGTATGGTCTAGAGGCAACTCTTCCAATGAGTGTGAAATTCCTTCATGGAAACTAGCTGTTAAAATTACTCCCTGATACCTCACCTGAAGAGGAATTGCCCCAAAAGGCTTGAAGAAACTCACTGCTTTGCAGCGTTAGTAATTGAAGCCCAGAAGAAATGAGTTAAAGCTGAATGCGGTAGAACTATTTCTCCCCACATTTTTGTTGAGGGTGAATTGGTCTTGCTTTATGATCAAGCCAATGACAAATTGGGAGCTGGGAAATTCGAACTAATCTGGCATGGCCCTTACATTGTCAAATGAGTTTTAGAAAAAGGTGCCTATTATTTAGTAGACTATGAAGGAAATTCTTTAGCTGAGCCCCGAAATGGGCTTTACCTAAAGAAGTATTATGTGTGATTTTCCGTGTAAATACTTATGTACATTAGTGTGTTTTCATTAGTGTGCAGTGTGGTTTTGGTATTTTATTTTTCTTTTGCAAATGTTATCTTCTGCTTACCTCATGCTCTACTTGGTTTGCAAATGTCATCCAATCGTTACATCAATTTTGTTGATGGTCCTTGTCATAGTACAAAGAATCTATCTTCCGTTGCATGGGCAATATATGACCCTAATAGTGAGTTAGTGAATTTATAAGGTATATGTTTAGGTCATACAACTAATAACATTTTCAAATATAGTGCGGTCATCAAAATTTTGTCAGAAGCTATCACTCTTGGAATTAGAGAGTTAATAGTAAAATTTGATTCACAACTCATTTTACTACAAATGGACAATATTCAATTAGAAACCCTCAAATTTTGAGAATCTATTTGTGAGTTCGTCTATTGGAACGAGAATTTTATTTTATTACTTATCATCACATTCCAGGATGCATGAACACATTAACAGATGCATTGGCTAACTATGTGTTCGATAGAAATTTGTGAAACTTGTAAATCATAAAGCATCACATATCAAACATGATAACAAGAAAACATGCATGTATATATATATATATATATATATATATATATATATATATATAATATATAGATATATATTATATATATAATATATATATATATATATATATATATATATATATATATATATATATATATATATAATATATATATATATATATATATATATATATATCGATTGTTTGCAAAAGAGTTTTCTACATTGAAATGACAAAACCAGTGTTCTAAGACACATGGCTTTATAAGCCTACAACACTATAGAAAGTAAACTAGATTTGGCTATTCACCCACATGATGCTCATGATAGAACAAAAAAACCCTAATGACTCATCCCAACAACTAATGTGGTATGGAGAAAACCCCTATAGTGTGCCTCTAATAGAGTAATGGCACCTCATCGTTTGACGATAGGATCTACCTTGACGATAGGATCTTCTCCCTCCTCATAAGGAGCCTCCTCAATCTGGCAAGCTACTCGCCTGGATATTGGAGAAACCCCTGGAGGTCTCTTTGGTCCCACATATGCAAACCATCATAAGTCAAATCTCAGTACACATATAAAAAAAAATATAAAAACTTGAAAAATAGTTTGTACCTGAATGGGTCCACTATGCCCCAAGAGGAAGTGGAATATCTGAATCTCCTTGGAAATATGTGTTTGCATACAGCCAATCATCGACCATTATTACTGGTGATGTAGCCATCTAAAAAATACCGAAGGGAATGACATATGCTGGCCACCTCCACGTTGAGGCATTAACTCTCCCCATCTGAGTAATTGTGGATCTCTGGGCGTTGGTGGATCCACTTCCAACCACTGATAACGAAACAATGGCACACGTTCTAGGATGAACATCACCAAAATAGATGAAAAACCAAATTGTCTCAGATTCCCTGACTTTCACTTGGTAAGTTGGCGCTTCATGCACACCAACGAACCCTCACTCCAATTGAAAATAGTGGGATTCAGACACTCGATTGCATACTGGAAATGAGACTTTTTTGCCTCATGCAATGCTTGTGCCCCAACTACTTGGGCCATGGTCTGCAATATTGTTCATAATGGCAGGTTGGTAATGGTTTTTATGTAAATTTTGCCACTTTGGGTCTTCTTGGTCCATGGACAATGCATCACCATGAGCATATCCATGCTCTCTCCTCTAGTTTGTGATCCGAACAACTGCACCAATTATCCCTTTCTATACAACCCGGTGATGAAATAAATGTCGAAGACCTCTGTTTCAAGCTCTTGATCCCTAAACATGAATAGTTGGTGATCCACATCCCACCAACTGATCAGATGCTACAATCACTGAGGTTGTGATCTGATCCCAAGAATCATGAATAATTTGAGAAATCCATATGCTCGTAAGGCATCAACACAATCTTGATCCTACATAGCCTAAGGGTCTTTAGCTCCATGTCCCCTTTATTTCCATTCAATCACCATTTTGGACTCATTATCCTGTGGAAAATCAATAAAATAGCATTTCATGAGGTTCCATGGAGTCAAAATCCAAGATAAACTATTTTACATGGAGGATTTCACTTTAAAAATTTTACCTCACTACCAATGTGTCTATTTATGAATTTGGCAATGCGAGGGCCTAATTGACCACAGGGTGAGTAGCGCGAGTCTCATAGGTGAAACCCACGATGTGAAATTTTTGCAAGTACTCCTTTCAGCCTACCCTATGGATGAAAATGCATGAAATGAATACCAAAATGAAGGGAAGGGACAGTTCTCTTACCTACAACAAATGGCTCGATGAATGGTGTCCTGGATTGGTCATACTCCTTGCCTGAAAATCGAGGTAAAATGAGGTACAAATTCTCTCTCAATTGAAAATTGGTAAAATGGTAAAAATTACTTTTACTTTTTTCCCTATTTATAAGTTCTAAATAATATTTTTACCAAATTAGGGCATATTTCTCTCATTTTTAAATATTTTTCCTTGAAATTGGTAATATGTGTTTCCTTGTACAGCGACAAGTCATATATTCTCGGTGACGATAATTTATCTTGACTGGTTCAACGAATTTTATTTTATCACTTTTTCAGTCTTGTCAAAAATAAACGAAAATGTGACCCCTTGGATTTATCTTTAAGTTCTTTTCTGACTCTCAAAAAATGAAAAGATTGTCGAATACTTGTCATTTAAAACTCGTTAAAGTAAATGAAATGACTTCTACTCAGTATAATTTTAACCCTTTTATGGACTGAGATAGACTATTGTACGAAAAATGAATACCTTAGTCAAACATGGATAAGAAGTTCTCTTGGATATTGTTTTCTACCATTTTGGGTTCAAGAGGTGATTTGCGAAAAGGGACCTTTGGAGTTTTCTTTTTTGCTTCTTTTTCAAACTCTCTAAACATGATAAAGATGTGGAGTTTCACCTTCGTCGAACTCGTAAAACATAAACGACGTGGGATTTGTCACCATGACGAGACTGAGTTTCTCCTTCATAGGACTCATAAAACTTACTAGAATGGATTCATCTGAAGGATGAACTTATATGGCAGGCATATGCTATCCCCTTCAAGCTTGCGATAAAAATATATGGGCTACTTGCTAGAAATGGTAGGGGAAAAACATGAAAGTGATCATCTCTTGTATTTTTGTAAAGGAAGCATGTCGATCTTGAACATGACACGCATTTGTTGTTCATGTCGGGTTTGAGACATCCTCACTTGGTCAATTTCCTTCCAGGATTTGGGAAATCCATTTTTCTTCTCATCTAATTATATCATTTCATCATCATGACCTCTCATCCTATGTTGAGTCAAATGCTGCCAAAATCTAGAGTCATGTCATCAATATGTTCAAGAGAAGTCCTATCTACAGTTATTTACCACTTATACATTGTCTGAATTTCTGCCACAATCCTAGATCACGGTTATTTACTCTACTGCATCCTTTTGTTTCATGTCGATGATGTGGGATTCATTATGGCCCTCCTTTGATGGATCACTTCCTGTCGACTTCAGCTCATTATCCGGGAAGATGATCTAGAAACTCCCTTCCAGTACCTTAGAGCTTGCATGCCTCAATGGTAATTTCTTCACATTCGGTGAGAGGTTTACACCATTGACCTTCGATCTGATGATTCCACAAGTGTTCAACTTCAGCTTCACTATTCACAATTGTGGATTGTATTGATTATACCTTGAGATCCATTGTCATTATTGGTGGTTTCTCTCATGCATGTAACGATTTACATCATTGACCAATAATTAGGTGGTTTTCTATCATGTTCGACTTCGGCACATCTACTCACATGTTAGAACTTGTACATTGATCGGGTCGAAACGAAGCACAAGACCCTGGATTTTGTCTGATAAATTACAGGTTGCATGGAGTTATGAGTTGTTCAAGATTGTACACATGTTTCCTCTAGATGGATGGTTGTGACCATACCGAGGATCTTTGTACATGATCCATTTTATTTAGATGGCTACATCCATATTGTAGATTCATGCATTATTAGATGCATGTTCATGTATTATTAGGCATAATTATCAGAGATGTCAGATATGTATATGTATATGCTTGATTTTTAGGTCTCCTAAAGGTGTTGTTCTTCTCCTTGCATTAACTTGTAAATCTGATGAGCCCCAAATTGGGTAACTTATTGGGCTCATTTGGCCTAATTATCCTTGTTCAGTCCTTGTTCAATCCTTCATTTTTCATAGCTTATGCATTATTTTTCAGTATGTTTATGTCATTTGTACGAATAAGGGTAGTCACTCATCCTAGGTGGCTAACACATGCTTATTTTAGGTTTTTTTGATACATGTTGGAGCAAAACCGAGCAATCATGGGCTAGAAGACAGCAAAGCTTGAGGCGAGGATTCATAGGAGGGTTGTCTATGACATTAAATAACCCTTCTTTGGGATCTTCACCCCCAACTTCGAGCTCCAAAGGCCACCAAAAACAGATCTTGAAGGCAACCAAACAGACTTTGGAAAAGGGACTGTCTACTCACAGTTTGGGTAGCCAAGTCCCATAGATTTAGGAGGCCAGCTAGGGCCCTCGTGGTGTATAAATGATAAGGCCTCAGCCTTCGTAAGGGACTTTTGAAACCATTGCATATTTTGCACTACAGTGTTGTTAGCTTTAGCTTGTTCTCTTGTAGCCATTTTGGCATAACTCTTGACTTATGACTATTTTTTGATAATGAGAAGCAGTCCAATTTTATACCAACTCTGAGTTTTCTATAGGAGCCATAACTCTCATGGCTGGGCCCAACCTGAGAGCCCAAGGCTTCCTTTTTGTACTGTTATCTTTCCTTTATGCATCGTTTTTTTCCTGTTATGCATTTGAAACGTATTTCTGAGTAGGTAGATTTAGTTGTGTTGATTAAATAGGTCACTGTTTATGAATAGAATTGCTTCAGATGTTTAAAATATATTGGTAGGATAATAACAGGGAAAAAATCTCTAGAAAAGGGTCAACAACACTTTCGGTTTCACCTCTCCCTTATTGGATCAGGGGCTGGAATTGAAGTAACTGTGTTGTCCCAACAAAAACACTAGTTTTCTTTACCATGCAATCCTTAGTGTACTGTTTCCGTTTGCAGAAGTTAGTTATGTGTTAAGATCTCTGAAATGTTTCATTGCATAGTTGATATACATGGTTTTCTTTCAAATAAAGTTGTTGTTCATTCACTTTGTTGTTAGTTAGATTAGATTAGCTAGGACTTTGATCACTTGCAAGACTTTGTTGATTCAGTTGAATGTACACTGTGCAGATCATCTCTACCACTCTTTCATCCACCTAAGCTTCATCAGAGCCATCTGTTCCATATCCTAGCTAGGTTCCTCGTCTCACATCTGTCCTTTTGCCCATGTAACCCTACCTTTTTGTGCAATCATTGTTTCAGCCTTCTTTGAGCTAAGTCAGCCTTCTACACCTTCTCACCGCTCCATCCACCAGTCCCTGGGCCACTTCAGACCCCTATCCTACCTCCATATATGTTCATGCATCTTCCCTCACTCACCCATCCTCTAAAATCCAATTTTTAAACATCCTGTAGAAATTTCTGAACAACCTGTAGAAAATCCTAAACATCTTGTAGAACCCCTGTAGACTTCCTGTAGAAGCTCACAAATTAGGTTTCTTGACAGCCAAACTTTGTGAAACTCGCTGGAAGGGTGTTAGGGACTCCTTAGACCCTCTCTGAACCTTCCCGACCTCTTCCAAGCATTTCTCCTCCTTGATCCACCTCTGCACAGTAAAGAACAGTGAAAGCATATGCATGATGAAACTGACGATTTAATAAAAAATACAAAAAGATGTTTTCTTAGGATAGAGGTAGTCTAGAAACATGTATTTTACCTTCATAGAAGTAATGGCATCTCTTTCAGTAGTTTGTATTCTCTTCTTTGCATCAGTAGGACTAGTTGGTAGAATTAGGGTTTGCTAGGGTTTGCGCTTTCCTCCAGTTTTTCAATCTCTTTTCGCAAATAGATTAGCTTCCTTTGAGTTAGCTTTCATCCATCAATTAAAAATATTCTTCTAAGAGCTCATAGAAGTTTTCTTAAGCTCCTAGTAGACTTGTGCCATCTAACCAAGTGACAGCTGCGACAAGAGCTAGTACTTGTGCATACAGCACCATCGCTTCCAAGTTTGTTACAAACTACCGGGTTGATAAAAGTAAAGAAGGGAGTCCCAGGAGTTGCAGCATTATTGCTGCAATACTGGAGCCCACCATCTTTTTGGCGCCGTTTCCGGCGAAGCGTCAGAGTATTGGTGATTGTTGCTTTTCTTCTATTTTCTCCTACAACCTTCTGCTAAGTAGTTTATTTCATTTCCATTCTGCAATTTCATTTTCGCAAAAGTAGAGTAGACATTTCCTGCTTTCATAGATTAGCATTTCAATTCTGCAAGCGTAGCTTAGCATTTCAATTCCGCAATTTCAATTCTACAAAGTAGATTAGTCCTTCCCTGCTTTCATTTCAATTCCACATTTTCATTTCAGCAAGATAGTTAGTTGCAGTTCAATATATTTTAGTTTTGCAGGTACCAAAAGAAAAAACAAAAGCAATCAAAAGTCTTTCCATTTCATGCCTCGTAGGAATAGAGATAAAACCGACAAATTCTTACCCAACACCCCCACCACATCACTGAGTCAACCTTCTCTCTTCTCTGGTGACAGTGAGCCAGAAGAACCTACAGGTGAACCTCCTGAGATATATGAAGATCCTATAACAGAAGACGAGTTAGAGAACACTTCATCTGAAGCCATGGTTGAAAACCGAAACGGTAGAAGAGAAGATGAGAGAATAGAAGGTGCCTTCCCTATCCGAGAGACCAATGGAGACATGAAAATGAAAAACATAAGTCCCTCCGCTTTGCCTCACTTCCATGGATTGACTATTGAAGACCCTGATACCTTCCTGTTTGAGTTTGTTGTCCTTTGTCGAACTTACGACTATGCTGAGGACGAGAAAAAGTTGAAACTCTTTCCCTCTACCCTCAAGGACGCAGCATTACGCTGGTTCATGGGGTTACCTGGAAATAGTATCACCACTTGGGCTTAGATGCAGCAAGCTTTCAATGCCAAATACCGGGACTACTATAGGTCCAAGGAAACCAAGGGAGAAATCTTTCGAATGACCATGGGAAGTGATGAGTCTTTAGAATATTACGAGAAAAGGTTCCAACTTTGTTATAAACGGGCCAGGTGCACACTTGACCTGGAACCTCTGAAGTTGGTTCTGCTCCGAGGAGTCCCTGAAGACCTTCTGGACACCCTTAAGATGCTGGCTGGAGGGGACATCTACCAACTACCTTATGAGGACATAAAGACCGTGTTTAGAAACCATTCTAGGGCGGCCCAGAAGAGAGGTATGGGGAATCATATTTCAGCTAGTACCACTTTCTCCAAGCATGAGTTTGCTAACCAAATGGTAGACCTCAAGAGTGAGATGAGATAGACTATTGCCATGCAACTTGATACCTTCCTAATTTAGCAAAAGAAAGAGGAAGTTGAGAGCGCTTTGGCCCTTTTATGTCCTAGATGCATGAGGAAGCATCCCAAGAATGAGTGCCCATTGCACTCAGTAGAGGTATGTTTCATTTGTGAGGAAGACCACCCCACCAACCAATGCCCTACCTTGCCTGGATTTAAAGCCATGTACCTAGGGACTGAGGCGGCAACTGAGCCTCTCTACTTCCTCAGCTAAAGGAGGCCACATGGACCCAGACCTTACCAGCAATGGATGCAAGGTACATCCCAAGCTTATTATAACCCCAACCAATCCGCTCATATACCTTCTTGGGGCCCCCCTACTCATCCTTCCTGGTCCGCACCTCCTCTGTGGTCTTATCCGTCTCCATACCATACTCAACCTCCTCCTCATTTGTTTCACTCTCATGCCCAGCCACAACCTCAGTGGAATGCACCTCAACCGGTGTGGAGGCCTCAGTACAACACTCCTCCCGCCATTTTGCCTCCATCACCGGCTCAACCACAACCATTACCTCCTCCTCCTCCAAGACAACCCTAGATGCCTGCTCAACTGAACCCGAACCCCAACAACAGAGAGGCCCAACAGGTATATACTGGGGAGACACATGCCCTACCTATGCAGTGGAGATCCAGCAGATCAACTTGCGATCTGGGAAGGTCCTTCCAGAGTGCCAACCTCCTCCCCTAGAGAAGGAGGAAGAGAAACAGGAAAGCGAACCCCAAGCCATTCCACCCTTTCCTTAGTGACTCACAGTAACCACACAACCCAACCCAGAAGAGACTGAGCTTCTGGAAGAACTCAAGCAGTTGTGTGTGGAAATACCACTTCTCCAGGCCATAAAATATGTACCGATATACAACAAATTGATTAAGGAGAAGTGTTTCAGGCACCCAGGTAGGTGAAAGAGAGATGCCTCAACCATCAATGTCATAGGACAACTATCTGATCTTATGTTGGGGCAAGTGATCTGTCCAAAGTATTTGGACCCTGGGAGTCCTGTAGTTGATGTCCACATCAATGGCACCATCATAACCCACACCTTGATTGATCTAGGGGCCGCCATTAATGTGATGACTAGGGACACCATGCTTAAGCTCAACCTTTAGAGTTCCTTAAGGAAGACCTCGATAGTGTTGCAATTGGAAGACCGCTCCACCGTGACTCCTGAAGGGATTGTGGAAGATGTCTTGGTCTCTGTTGACTCCTGGGAGTACCCTGTGGACTTTTTGGTCCTTCAGCCAAAGGATAAACTCACTGGATATCCCCTCATTTTGGGAAGGCCTTGGCTGGCTACTACAAATGATTACATCAGTTGTCGAGTAGGAAGCATGACCATAAAAAATGGGCCTATGTCCAAACAGCTGGTCATATACCCTCCTGCCCAACCTCTGCTAGAACATGACTTACCCCTCTGGTTGGAAGAAGGAGATGAGGATGAGGTCTACTCTGCACCATTATGCACAGTAGAGGCCACCAAGGGAGGTCCTCAAACCGAGGATGAATTGATTGAGAATTTAATCCAAAATCCTCCCCCCGGTGCACTATCCTTGGAAGAGTTGGTGGAATACCCAAGCCAGTGCTTTAGTGGACCTATGTGTGACTGATCCGACCACTCCTAGAGTTAAGAATGTGAAATTTGGCCCTGAAAGAACTTTAAATATCAGCTCCTCTCTCTCTCCCCCTTAGGAAAAGGAGCTATGTAGCCTCTTGACCCGCCATTTGGAGGATTTTGCTTGGAGCTACAAGGAAATGAAAGGAATCCATCCCTCGGTATGTACCTATCATATCTACATTAAGGAGGACTGTAAACCAGTCAGGCTACCTCAGAGGAGAATGAATCCAGCCCTTAAGGACATTGTTAAAGAAGAAGTGCAAAAATTGTTGGATGCAGGATTCATCTACCCCATCTCGGACAAAGAATGGGTTTCCCCTCTGGTGTTGGTACCCAAGAAAAATGGGAAGTGGAGAATCTGTGTGAACTATAGAGAACTGAACAAAGCCACCAAGAAAGACCACTTCCCTTTGCCTTTCATAGATCAAGTGTTGGATGGACTGGTAGGAAAGAAGTTTTTCTCTTTCCTAGATGGGCTCAGTGGGTATAATCAGATCCAAATTAGCCGGAGGACCAAGATAAGACCACCTTCACTTGTCCATGGGGTACCTTTGCCTACCAAGTCCTTCCCTTTGGGCTATGCAATGCCCCTGCCACTTTCCAAAGAGTTGTACTGAGCATCTTTGCCAAGCTGGTTCATGATTCGATGGAAATCTATATGGATGACTTTACTCCTTACAGGTCTAACTTCCAAGAAGCCTTGTCCAATATGGGAAAAGTTTTAAGCAAGTGCATTGAGATGAAACTGTCCCTCAGCCCTGAAAAATGTGAATTCTTGATGACTGGAGGGACCGTGTTAGGTCATACCATTTCCCACCAAGGATTACAGGTGGATCCTAATAAAATTGCTATCATTAAAAAGGTTCCACCTCCTTAGAAGGTAAGAGATGTTCGGAGTTTCCTAGGCTTAGCAGGATATTATAGAAGATTCATTAAAGACTTCAGTAAGCTAGCCTCGCCATTGTTTGGCCTCTTAGCAAAAGATATTGAGTTTAAATGGACTGACGACTGTCAGAGGGCTCTGAATGAGTTGAAGGATAAGTTGGTGTCTGCCCCAATTTTGAGAGGCCCAAACTGGGCCCTACCTTTCCACATCCACACTGATGCCTCGAACAAAGCCATAGGGGTAGCCTTAGGACAAGTTGAAGAAAACATTCCATATGCCATATACTTTGTCAGAAAAAACTTATCCAGGGCATAAATGAATTATACTGTAATTGAGAAAGAGTTCCTGGCCGTGGTCCATTCCCTGAACAAGTTCCGACACTACATCACTGGCTATCAAACATTTGTACATACTGACCATGCTGCAATTAGATATTTAATTAATTAGATATTATTAGATGGTTACTTTTGTTGCAGCAGTTTGATTTGACTATCGTTGACAAACCAGGTAAAGAAAACGTTGTTGCTGACTTCTTGTCTAGATTGGATTTGCCTGCAGGTGAAGAAGGAACAGTGGATGACCAGATGCCAGATGAACATCTGTTTGCTATCTTAGTACTCTCTCTGTGGTTTGCTAATATAGAAAACTACCTAGTCTCAGCACAGTTCCCTCTGCATCTATCCTCAAAGGAGAAGAGCAGGATTGTGAGGAAGAGTGCCTCATTCACTTGGATTGGGGGCAACCTGTTCAAACTTGGCCTTGATCAGATCTTAAGGTGTTGTGTAAGGGAGGAAGAAGTCTTTGACATCCTCCTAACCTGTCATGATGGGCCCTGTGGAGGACATTTTGCAGCTAAGAGGATTGCCTTCAAAATTCTACAGGCAGGCTACTATTGGCCCACTCTTCATCAAGATGTCAAACGATATATCAGCCAATGTGACCGATGCCAAAGGATTGGGAAACCGACTCTAGGGGATGAAATGCCTCTCCAACCTCAAGTGACCCTTGAGCCATTTGAGAAGTGGGGTATGGATTTTGTGGGTCCTATCAACCCTCCTTCAAGGCAAAGGTCTTACATCATTGTGTGCACAGACTATCTGACAAAGTGGGCAGAAACCAAGGCAATCAAAGCAGCGACAGAAGAAAAGGTGGCTAAGTTTTTAAGAGAAAACATCTTCTATAAATTTGGCTACCCAAGAGAGCTAGTCATTGATCAAGGAAGAAAGTTCACCTCCAACTTAATCGAAGACTTGCTCACTCATCACAAGATCAAGCATAGGAATTCCACCCCATATCATCCTCAAGCAAATGGGCAGGTGGAAGTCACCAATAGAGCATTAGAAGGGATTTTGACTAAGGTGGTGAGCAGCAGCAGAAAGGATTGGGCAGATCGCCTGGTTGAGACCACTTGGTCCTACAACACCACTTGGAAGACCATAACCAGTTTCACACCTTATGAGCTGGTCTATGGGAAGAGAGCTTTGCTGTCAATCGAGTTTGAGTACAACACATTGAGGATGGCAGCTCAGATGGACCTAGATCTCAGCCATGCTCAACAAGAAAGGTTATTGCAGCTGAATGGGTTAGATGAACACCAAATGCAGGCCTTCCTCCACTCAAAATTGGTTCAACTTCAGAGGAAGATATGGCATGACCGACACCTTAATGATAAACAATTCCAGCTGGGAGATTAGGCGCTGTTATATGATTCCAGACATAAGGATTTCAAAGGGAAGCTGAGGACAAGATGGCTAGGACCATATGCAGTGGAGAAGTGTAATGACAATGGTTCCGTCCTTATCCGGACCATTGATGAAGAAGCCATCCCCATGCTCATCAAAGGGCATCGATTAAAGATCTACAGGAAACCTCTTTCGAGGCAAGAGTTCATCGAAACAGTGGAAAAATCAGTGCTGGTAATAGAGAAGGGTTTTGCCTCTGTTTTGGCCACACCTTGAGCATCATCATATAAAAAAAAAACTAAAAAAAAATACAATAAAAAAGATCCTTGAGTGAAAACTTCTCTGAGGTGCCCAAGGCAGATGGTAGGGGTGAAAACCTCATTGAGGCGCCCCTGCTGTCTCTCTAAAAAAAAAGAATTTGAATAAAAAGACCCTTGGGCGAAAACCTCTCTGAGGCACCCAAGGCAGGTAGTAGGCATGAAAAACTCATTTAGGTGCCCCTGCTGTCTCTTTAAAAAAAAAAAGGAGAAAAAAGAAAAAGAAGGAAGAAATAGAGAAGAAACAAGTTTAATCCCTGGAAATTGTTGCAGGTTGCAGGGACACAATGCAAAAAGGAGGCCTCTCAACACAAGGAAAAGGGTCCCTACCAAGCTACCGAGAATCCTCACATACACTCCCTCCATGAAAACTCATTTTTTCAGGGTTCGGACACAATCTGGTCATGGTTCAACCTTCTACAGGAAGCTACAGGACTTTCTATAGGAAGTTCTGTATTTCTACAGGAAACATCCTGTAGAGCCTTTAGGTGGGCCAGAATCGAATATGGAGAAGGATTTGAAGCTTAAAGTCTGTTGAGGAGGCATGCAACCACTCTTTTCTTCCATCCTCCTCTTTTTTCACTACCTTTCACCACCATTGCCACCATCTGGCTGAAAATACCTGCACAATCATACCAGAACCCTGTTTTCTCAGATAAAAAATTGTTTTTTCAAGTGGAAAATAAAGCATGCAGAGGCTCGCACACTTTACCTGTTAAGGCGACCTCAGGACCCTTCATCTATGAACGCGACTTCGTTTATTTCAGCATGCAACCCAGGAGGAGAAATGGCTACAGGATGTCCTACAGGAATCTTGTAGCAGCTGATCTGGCTGGAGCACATACCATGGAGACACCAGCAGCTCACATCAAACGAAGCCAGTGCATGCAGCATTCACCAACAGAAAGTTGGGTCTCAAGGTCTTGGAAACAACATCAACCAATGGAAGAGGAGCTCCAGCACCAGTGCACGAAGTAGCAACAAACAGATCCAGCATTTCTCATCCTGAAACCTGAAAAAAAACAATGTCCACAGTCGCACAGGTAAGTGCCTAATCTTATTTCGTCAAATTACATAAACTAGACTCTAAAATTTGCATGACTGTGAGAATGGGCGGATTGAACAAGTCTGGTAGCCATTCAACTAGCCACCCATAGCCAGTCAGACGGCCTCGTAGGATCCGAATGGGCTTGGTTATGCCGAAAAGACAGGCAGTTGACACGTGGGAAGTGTCCAGTCGGGGAGAATCGGTAGTATGACAAAAATGGCGGTGGTGAATGCAGAGGGAAGGATTCAACGGTTAGAGACACGCCGAGGAATGATGGCTGTGACGTCGGCCAACGGATCGACCGGGACAGCTCACCCCCGTGCCATGAATTCCGCAGCAATTCAAAATCAGTCGGTCAAATAACTCATGGTAAACTGCTGCCATTCGCACTTGCAACCGTTTTGTTGCCGAGTACGCGTCCTCCTCCTCTGCAAGTTGTTAACCCGAGCTTCTCGGTCTATTCCAACGTCCTTCTGCTGCTCAGACTCAACGTCCTTCTGCCGCTCAGACTCGTCCAGAACCACCGTAACGTCCTCCAGAAGCCGGGAATGATTTCTACAGGAAGCTGCACTACAAGAAACCCAACATATGAAGGAGCTTGGACTGTTCACGTCGACGGTGGCAATTCTCAGTGAGGTAGGCCTGAACATACCTTTCCCATGCAAAATAGTTCAAAAGGTGGTGAATTCGACATGTTGAGGGCGTAGAGAAAATGTAAATGCAAGTCTATCTGTGAATCCAAAAGTCGTTTCCTTATCGTTGCATGAAATTGTCTTCGTGGTTTGCATGCAAGATTTTCATCATGAGTCTTGAGTTAAATCCCTCCTATAGAAAAATGGATACACTGTCAAGGCTAACCGGTGGAAAAACTATGAATTTTATATGATTGTGTGTATGTTGGAGATGTAACTCTGTGCTTTGTTTAGAGAAATCCTGAGTCTTCCTTCTGTACACGAGCAATCAAGTTTCAAAATAGGGGAATTGATACGAAGAGGCCTGCAGATACCGTTTTCAACGGTCTAAGAAGGAAACACACCTAGATTTCCCTTTCTGTTCAGAGCGCAAGCAAAAACAGAGTCGTTTTCACCATGTCGGGAGGGTTTATCAGAAAAGAACCCTTGGACGCCAAGAAATTACGGGAAACCCCTGAGGTGGTGGACTTATTTTCCCGTGCACACTGGATGACATTCTATGACAAGCTTCAAGGTCACAATGATGAAATTACAGAAGAATTCCTAAGGTCCCTGAAGCCGAAGTCAAAGACACTAGCCACTGTCAACTTCAGAGGATTGACCCTCAGACTCACCCCACAGCTCATTAGCAGAGTCACTGATCTACCGATGGGGGTACCCTGGGATAAGGAGGAGAGAAAATTGGGTCAAAAAGCTAAAAAAGAGTTCTTCTTGCCAGAGGAACAATTTTCAGAGGACAAGAATGGAGTCCGAAGAACCAGCCTACAGTCGTTTTAGAGTGAAGTCAGCCTCCAAATTATGAAGTATATTATGTGTGAGGGGTGATTTAGCATCGTATATTGTTATCATTTCCGGCTGCTAATAGAACTCAGGCACCAAAGGGACCTACCCTCAGAACAAAAATTGAGCATTCCCTACTTCCTCCTGCAATCCATGATTGAGTGTGCCACAAAGCTGAGGGAAGGGACACCAGACCAGCTGGCCCATCATGGGCTTATCAAGCTCCTCGTGGAAGATGCACTCCATACTTACACTGTCCCTCTCTCCTGGGAAATTTTCCAGAATATGTCTAAGGATGATGACATTCGAATATTGGTTGAGGAGCTCACTTCCTCTAGCAGTGAGGAGAAGGAGCACCCCGAGGCAGAGAAGAAAGCTAAAGGTTAAGAAACCTCGAGAAAACCACCAAAGAAAGAACAGAAAGAAACACAACAAAAAGGCCAAACTGCTGAGGCCAAAATAGTGGGTGGTAAAATAACACAAACACCTAGGGAGAAAAGGCTGCAGAGCAGTGTAGAAAGGACTAAGAAAGTCCAAGCCAGTGAGGGTACCCCTAAGGCAGCCTTAGCCAAGCTAAAGAAAAAAGCACCCTCGGCCAAGAAGGCTAAAACAGTGCCATCTGCTTCTACAGGAAGCCAGAAGGCCATTTCTACAGGAAGTTTAAAAACGGATTCTACAGGAAACCAGAAACCAGCCACTACAGGACTTGCTATAGGAAGTTCAAAAAAAGGACAGCAGAAGGATAAATCGACTGAGATTCTAGCTAGGGAGGCAGCAGTTGTGCTGGCCACCCTAAGCACGTCTCCCAAGCAGAAGGAAAAGCGAAAGAGGGAGACTCCTCTGTATTTTAAGGCAAGGAGGAGTGTGAGGATTAAGACTAGCAGACCCCAGCCTCCATCAAAAGAGCCAATCACAATTGTGGATACCCCTACCACACCAAAGGATAAGTCCCCCTCCAAGGCATCCATCACTTATGAGCAGGGCAACTTGAAAACATCCACATGGAAGGAAAGGATGGAGAAATTGAACTCAGAGGCCTCTCTACAAGATGTCAAGGCTGTTCTACAAGAAACTTTGGTTAGGCTGAAAGAGACTGAGCAGATGGAGGAAAGAGCGTCCACGTCATCACAGGAGGAGGAGAAGGCTGATACCATCATGGAACCGAGCCCCCAGCCCAGCTTGGGCTCTTATTATAACTTCTTAGAGGCCAGAAAAATCATTCCTCAAAAATTCATAGTGCCACTGTTTCTAACACTAGAGGAAGAAAGAGTATGAACCCACACTTGGATGAAGATCGCTAAATCCAAGGGGGTAGCAGATATAGGGCCTCTAGAGGAAAGGCTCAAGGAGACCCAAAGAGAATTGGCAAGAGTACGACATGTGGAAAGCTCCCAACATGCCAAGTTAAGAGAAGAGAATGAGCTGCTTAGACAGTAGCTACAGCTACAAGGACAGAGCAAAGAAGAGGACAGAGCAGCCAAGGGCACCACAACAGAGCCTCAAGGAAAAGGAGGAATGCAAGCTAATCTTGAGGAACTAAACTAGCAACTACAGGAAAGGGAATTGCAAGAAAGCCTAGAGATACAATCTCTAAAATAGCAGATGCAAGAAAAGGAGGCACAACTGGCCTGCATGGCCAGTTGGGAAATGGAAGCTCTGTAATGTAGGTAGCCAGCCAAATCCTATGGCATATACCTTAGGGATCAGTGGCTGCAATTCCAAATCAACACGTTGGCACAAAGGGGTATCTCCCAAATCCAAAACCCCCAGCAATTCATGGATTTATGTAACAACAATTCATCGGAAGATAAGGCTAAGCTATTAGAGTTTTACCTTCATAATTTGGCCCTTCCAAACATAACCTCATGGGACCCCAACACAGCAGTAGGGGACATGCATCTGATGGCAATGACCTCATGGTTAAACCATGAAGAAAGGAGAGCGACAGAGGTCAGAAATGTCATGGACTGACAACTACACGAACCAATACTAATTAGAGCAGAGCCAGGGGACCCCACAACATCGATATCCGCCCACCAACACCTAGCAACCAACTCTTAGGCTTTGTTAGAGTATATGGATCGGTAGGCTCAGGCCATAGCGCACTTTGAGGATATGGAGCGACTATTGGGGGACAATTGTGTTCATGCTTGCACTCGTAGGTGGAACACATTGTCCCACAGCCTCAAAATCAGGGAATATCACACTCCAACTGAATGAGGGAGGCCTTGGCACAAGTGCCTATTTACAAAAAGTCTATGCAAAACCTTCAGGCCAGCTGGATAGGCCTCACGTTAAGTCCACCTTTGCTTTTGGGATCGTTAGAAGGAGGCACAGAAGAAGAAAAGCATAAGCAATGGGAAGAGGTGGAAAGGAAGGTCGGATTCCATGACAGTGAAAAGGATACTACTTCAGAAGCCTGGGATGTGAGGGAGGCAATCAAAGCAATTAAGGACGAGGAGCTGGACTAGTTGCTCAAAGGATGAGCAACCCTTTTAATTAGGGGGTGATGATGAGCCCCAAATTAGGTAACTTATTGGGCTCATTTGGCCTAATTATCCTTGTTCAGTTCTTGTTCAATCCTTCATTTTTCATAGCTTATGCATTATTTTTTAGTATGTTTATGTCATTTGTACGAATAAGGGTAGTCACTCATCCTAGGTGGCTAACATGTGCTTAATTCAGGTTTTTTTGACAAATGTTGGAGAAAAACCGAGCAATCATGGGCTAGAAGACAACCAAGCTTGAGGTGAGGATTCGTAGGAAGGTTGTATATGACATTAAATAACCCTTCCTCGGGATCTTCACCCCCAACTCCGAGCTCCAAAGGCCACCAAAAACAGATCTTGAAGGCAGCCAAACAGATTTTGGAAAAGGGACTGTCTACTCACAGTTTGGGCAGCCAAGTCCCATAGATTTAGGAGGCCAGCTAGGGCCCTCGTGGTGTATAAATGATAAGGCCTCAGCCTTCGTAAGGTACTTTTGAAACCATTGCATATTTTGCACTACAGTGCTGTTAGCTTTAGCTTGTTCTCTTGTAGCCATTTTGGCATAACTCTTGACTTATGACTATTTTTTGATAATAAGAAGCAGTCTGATTTTATATCAACTCTGAGTTTTCTATAGGAGCCATAGCTCTCAGGGTTGGGCCCAACTTGAGAGCCTAGGGATTCCTTTTTGTACTATTATCTTTCCTTTATGCATCATTGTTTTCCTGTTATGTATTTGAAACGTATTTCTGAGTAAGTAGATTTAGTTGTGTTGATTAAATAAGTCACTGTTTATGAATAGAATTACTTCATATGTTTAAAATAGATTGGTAGGATAATAACAGGGAAAAAAGCTCTAGAAAAGGGTCAACAACACTTTCAGTTCACCTCTCCCTTATTGGATCAGGGGTTGGAATTGAAGTAATCGTGTTGTCCCAACAAAAACACTAGTTTGCTTTACCATGCAATCCTTAGTGTACTGTTTCCATTTGCATAATGTAGTTATGTGTTCAAATCTCTGAAATGTTTCATTGCATAGTTGATATACATGGTTTTCTTTCAAATAAAGTTGTTGTTCATTCACTTCGTTGTTAGTTAGATTAGATTAGCTAGGACTTTTATCACTTGCAAGACTTTGTTGATTCAGTTGAATGTACATTATGTAGAGCATCTGTACCACTCTTTCATCCACCTAAGCTTCATTAGAGCCATCTGTTCCATCTCCTAGCTAGGTTCCTCATCTCACATTTGTCCTTTTGCCCACGTAACCCTGCCTTTCTGTGCAATCATTATTTCAGCCTTCTTTGAGCCAAGTCAACCTTCCACACCTTCTCACCGCTCCATCCACCAGTCCCTATGCCACTTCAGACCCCTATCCTACCTCCATATCCATTCATGCATCTTCCCTCACTCACCCATCCTCTAAAATCCAATTTTTAAACATCCTGTAGAAATTTCTGAACTTCCTGTAGAAAATCTTGAACATCCTATAGAACCCCTGCAGACTTCCTGTAGAAGCTCAAAAATGAGGTTTCTTGATAGCTAAACTTTGTGAAACTCTCTGGAAGGGTGTTGGGGACTCCTTAGATGACCTCTTCCAAGCATTTCTCCTCCTTGATCCACCCCTGCACAGTAAAGAACAGTGAAAGCATATGCATGATGAAACTGACGATTTAATCAAAAATAAAAAAAGATGTTTTCTTAGGATAGAGGTAGTCTAGACACATGTATTTTACCTTCATAGAAGTAATGGCATCTCTTTCAGAAGTTTGTATTCTCTTCTTTGCATCAGTAGGACTAGCTGGTAGAATTAGGGTTTGCTAGGGTTTGTGCTTTCCTCCAGTTTTTCAATCTCTTTTCGCAAATAGATTAGCTTCCTTTGAGTTGGCTTTCATCCATCAATTAAAAAGCTTCTTCTAAGAGCTCATAGAAGTCGGCTTAAGCTCCTAGCAGACTTGTGCCAGCTGACCAAGTGACAGCTACGACAAGAGCTAGTAGTTGTGCATACAGCACCGTCGCTTCCAAGTTTGTTACGAACTACCAGGTTGATAAAAGTAAAGAAGGGAGTCCCAGGAGTTGCAGCATTATTGCTGCAATACTAGAGCCCACCAAAATCATCTCAACCATCATTCCTTGTTCTGCCTTCATGCTTTAGGGGGCATCTGTTACACAATATTTTTTCATACCTCCTATTCACTTCCTGTTCCATATCCCGAAGTGCCAAAACATTTACTACTGTGAAGCATATCCATCATGATATACAAACCAAAATCCCCCTAAAGAATCAAGGGAAAACTTCCCTGAATTCATCTAGAAGAAGGTTATATAAAAGCCTAAATTTTAGCATCAATGCGCTTTGCTTCACTGTCTGCCCATGCTGATGGTAGGTTGAGTAGTTATACACTAGCCCTGTTAATGCAGGTTTTGATAGGAAAACCTATGCTAAACCTCTTTTGGCAGGGTTTGCCAAACTAGAGGAGAAGTTTCGTGCACTAGAACCTTCGAGAACAATGAGCTGGATATGAGTTTTGTTGATATGGTTGAGCTATCCCATGTAGACCTCTTGATCTTATCGTCATGGGCTTTCCACTTGAGATGTGAACCTTCCTCCCTCTTTTGTGGATCCTTAACTCCCTCTCCCTTCCTATAAATTCACTCCCTTCCATCCCCAAATGGTTGGTCATTGATTGTTGCATCCCTATGCTAAGATTATGTTTACATGCTACCTATTCTAGCTTGGATAAGGATTGCTTGAAGAGTCTTTTCTTGGACTTGGACATCCACCAAAAGGAGGTCTCCAACATCAAGGCATAGGTTGTATGCTTCCCTTTCTAGCTCATTAATATATACATTTGATGTTCACTTGCCATAATTGTGTAAATGTTTATGCTTTTAACTTAATACTCCTTGATCTAATAAATAGTTTACGTTTGATGTATGCCATATATTCTATTGTATTTTTCATAGCTCTTTGATCTTCCTTGTAGGTAATCAGAAGTGAAAAACAAGTAAGGAGCAAGGCCTATAACAAAAGAATCAAATTCATCTCTAAATAATTGAGCGATTAATATCAGAGTGAGCTAGGTTTCTCTTTCTCTCTGCATTTGTTAAACATAAACTAGGAAAATGTATGTTAGTTTGCTTGGTTTGTTGCTAGACCCACTCATTCGGCTAGAGGAATCACCTCTGTTTGATGAGGGGATTTACCTTCATAACAAAATTCTCTTCTAGCTCTTCGAATGATAATGTGCCATATGTGGGAAATACTGACATTCCTTATGAAAGTGTTGGGGTAGGTCTTTTCAAAGACTCTACTCTTATGGGAAATTTTTCCCTCCCATCTCTAAACATCACTTTTTTCAACATGATCTCCACTTCTTACGATCCTTGGATCATTCCTCACCCCAATCAGGTTGATTATTTTGGCGATATAATGTCACTCAACCCATCAGACTCTTCTCTTGCTAGATGCTCTGAGACAATCTATGAACCCAACATCTTCTAAACCTCCAGATGTACCACCTATCCATGGTATTATTGGATTAGTGACTCAAACTTCCAGTAAAGCTTCTTCAAAGCATAAACCTAGTTCGATAACTACATCCAATCCTCCTTCAAATCCCTCTCCAAATACTGGTAAAACCTATAAGTTTAATGTTGTTCAGTCTACGGCGGCAGAGAAAGCCTCAAAAGGTAAGAAGAAGGGTAAAGGAAAAGCCAAATATGATACCCCAAAATAGAATCCTCCAAAATCATCTACGATGATGAATATAAACAGAAGCCAAAATATCCTTGCTTCATTTTTGAGGAAGATCACTATACCAAGGATTTTCCCCATCATGTGGAATTTAGTTGCTTGTTAAAAGGCACTCAAGGGACACCAACTATACTAAAGGAACATTTTCCCTCCCAGCAGACCCAATAGGTAGAAAAATTGTAATCTTCTACATCTTTAGGTTCTCAAGTTTATATGAGTGGAACAATACCTATTTATGTCGCCACGCGGTCAAAAGATTATTCGACTCCTCCCAAACAAGCTATGGAGAAAGAAGTTATCGATACACCTTCTACGTCTACTCCACCTAATTCTGATCCTCTTCATCTTCAGATACCTAGTAATGACTTTGTTATCTGGTCACCTCCCAAGGGTTTCCTTTGGAAATCATCTTAAAATCCGAATGCGCGATCTGCCCTGGAAAATCATGTTCCACATCTTCCCCATCAACTTTCTTTCTTAATCCAAGTCATTATTAAAGGGAAGACGATTCATCAGACTGTGGTTGATGAGGATGCTTCCACCTACATCATTTTTGTGTCATGTTGGAAAGCTATAGGCTCTCCGCCTCTCAACCAGTCTCCTAACACCTTAGAAGCATTTAATGGCGAAGGATCTTGTCCTTACGGTATTCTCACGAACTTGCCCATAACGTTGGAAGGGAAAATCGTTGACTTAGAAGTAGATGTCATTGATGAAAATTTGAATTATAACCTTATACTTGGACGAAGTTGGACTCATGTTATGCTTTGTGTGGTTTCTTCTTTGTTCTTTGTGCTCCATTTTCCTCATGGGGGGAAATAGTCACAGTTGATCAGTTAGCCTTTTTCTCTTCTGGCTCTTCGAATGGAAATCTACCATATGTGGGAAATACCGAAATTCCTTATGAGAGTGTTGGGTCAGGTCGTTTTGATAATAGGTTTTCATTATTGATCTTCAATTGGATGATTACACGAGCATTCCACTTCAGCTTCACTATTCACAGTCGTGGTTTGTGGTGATTGTACCTAGAGATCCATTGTCATTATTGGTGGTTTCTCTCGTGCCTATTAATGGTTTACATCATTGACTAGTAATCAGGTAGTTTTATATCATGTTCGACTTCGACACATCTATTCACATGTTATAATTCATACATTTATTGGGTTGAAACCAAGCACAAGACCCTGGATTTTGTTTGATAAAGTCCAGGTTATGCGGAGTTATGAGTTGTTCAATGTTGTACACATGTTTCCTCTAGACGGATGGCTATGACCTTACCTAGGATCTTTGCACATGATCCCTTCTATTTGGATGGTGGCATCCATGCCGCGGATTCATGCATTATTAGATGCTTGTTCATGTATTATTAGGCATAATTATCAGATATGTCATATATTTATATGTATATGTATATGCTTGAATTGTAGGTCTCATGATGATGTTGTTCTCTTCCTTGCACTGACTTATGAAGCATCTTAGTCCTCACTCCCTATTTTTCCTTCATGCTTTAGGGGGAATTTATTACACAATATTTTTTCATACCTCCTGTTCACTTCATGTCCCATACCCCGAAGTTCCAAAACATTGACTACTGTGTAGCATATCCATCATGATATACAGACCAAAATATTCCTGAATAATCAATGGAAAACTGCCCTGAATTAATCCAGAAGAAGGTTATCTAAAAACCTAACTTTTAGCATCAACATGCTTTGCTCCACTATCTACTCGTGCTAATGGTAGTTTGCATAGTTATACACTAGCACTGCCAATGCAGGTTTTTATAGGAAAACCTGCGTTGAACCTCTTCTAGCAGGTTTTTCCAAATTGGAGGAGAAGCTTCGTGCACTAGAACCTTCGAGAACAATGAGATGGATATTGGTTGTTGTTGATATGGTCAAGTTTCTCCCATTTGGACCTATTGATCTTATCATCATGGGCTTTCCCCTTGATATGTAGACCTTCCTCCCTATTTTGTGGATCCCTAACTCCCTCTCCCTTCCTATAAATTCACTCCCTTCCATGCCCAAATGGTTGGTCATTGATTGTTGCATCCCTATGATGAGATTATGCTTGCATGCTATCCATTCTAGCTTGGAGAAGGAGTGCTTGAAGAGTTTTTTCTCGGACTTGGACATCCAACAAAAGGAGGTCTCCAACATTAAGGCATAGGTTGTATGCTTCCATTTTTAGCTAGTTAATATATACATCTGATGCTCACTTTCCATAATTGTGTAAATGTTTATGATTTTAGCTTAATACTTCTTGATCTATTAAGTAGTTTATGTTTGATGTATGCCATATATGCTCTTGTATTTTTCATAGCTCTTTGATCTTCCTTGCAGGTACTCGGACGTGAAAAACAAGTAAGGAGCAAGGCCTGTAGTGAAAGAATCAAAGTCATCTACAAAGAATGGAGTGATTAGAATCAGAGAAAGGTAGGTTTCTCCTTCTCTTTGCATTTGTTAAACATAAACTAGGAAAGTGTATGTTAGTTTGCTTGGTTTGTTTCTAGACCCACTCATTGGGCTAGAGGTATCACCTCTGTTCGCGGAGGGGATTTAACTTCACAATACCCTCCCTTTTTGTCATGTTGTAATTCTTTTATGCCTTAGACAACTTGCTACTTACAAATTCTATGGGATGATCAATATCCCCTGCTCTTGATTGTGCTAGTACTACTCTCAAAGCTATGCAAGATGCATCAACATGCACATGAAACTCTTTCTTCCAGTTCAGGAAAACTAGAATCGATGCAGTTACCATATTTTCTTTTAGCATGTCCAAGATCTTCTAGAATTCTTCATCCCACTGGAAGGTCACATCTTTCTTCAGCAAATTCTCCATCGGCACAGTTATCTGAGCATAACCTTTTATAAACTTCCTCTAGTAAGCAGTGTGTCCTAACATAGTATACAGTTGTCATATTGTTTTTGGTGTTGGCAGGTTCACAATGATTGCGATCTTTCCCGGATCCACCATCAATCCTTGTTTACAAACCACATGTCCCAAAAATATTCCAAATGATGCACAAAATATGCACTTCTTTAGCTTCAATGATATCTGATACTGCCTACATGTATCCAACATAAATCTTAAGCTCACCACATGGTTCTTTAATAACCCAAATACTATGCAATCGTCAAAGTAAACTTCTATAAATTTGTGTATATACTCCTTAAAGTTTGCAATTACAACTCTAGTGAAAATATCAGGTGCATTCTTCAACCCAAAAGGCATCAATGTACACTGATAGGAGCCCGATTTTGTGGCAAATGTTGTCTTATGTCTATCTTCTGCTGCAATTCTGATTTGATGATACCTCGAGAGGCCATTTATAAAAGAGTAAGCCTCTTGTCCTCCTACATTATCTGACACTTCGTCTGTAAATGGTGTAGAGAAAGGGTCATGTAGTCATGCATCATTCAACTTCCTTAAGTCCACACAGATTCTAATTCCCCCTTTCGCCCTCTTCTCCTAAACTACCATGGGACTTACCCATTTATGCTCTTCGGCAGATTCAATTATCCCCACTGTTAACATCTTGTCCAATTATTGTTTTAGCTTTTCCTTATACTTTGGGTTCATTCCATAAGGCCTCTACTTAATAGGCTTTGCATCAGGCTTCATAGGAATCTTCATAACTCCCAAATCCCCTATGATGCCATTCATGTTTGAAATTTTAGTGGGAAACAACTCCTAGCATTCATGCAACAAATATGTTATCTTGCTGGTAGTATCTTTGTCCTAGTAGTCTCCTATGGTCACATTCTTCAGTTCAACTTCTGACTCTATATTCACCTTCCTCGTCTTCAATGACTTATTATATCAGGCATCTTTATCTCAGGTCCATTTACTTTGCAGTGTCCCTCTGACTCGTTGATATCAATGTTGCGAGGATCTTCATCCTCTTCTATAGTGAGATTATAGAATTTTATCACATTCCAGATTTGTGTAGCCAAGTCAGGTTGCCAGATAATTGAAACCTCATTTTCAAAAATATTCTTATTAACTATATTCAAAGTTGAATCTATATGTGGATAGTCATCTTTAAATCTAAATGTCATCACAAATCCATCCACCATCTCAACCCAGCTAGTAGTGCCATGTTGAAGTTTAGTTTCCAAATACCAGTTCTGAGGGTTTTTTTCCAAGGTATGGATGAAGTCATGCACCCATTCTTCTCACGGAATTTCTCCCCAAGCTTCCATATAGAGTTGTATGTGGTCTCTATTATCATTTTGGCCATCATACTTGTTTGAGAGCTCTATTTCTACTTGTCCAAATCTTACCCACATCAACCTCCTACATTTATTTCAATCTCCTATATTCTTCTTATGCGAACCCCACCATCTAGCAAGTGTAGCCCTCAACACTTGATCCAGAGCTAACAGTCTCTGAAATTATGGTACCTATCTTTCATAATCTCTAAAGAATGTACTCACATCACCCAAACCATCATACAAAGGTAAGTCGCATACATCAGTTGTCATGCAATGCACTAATTTATTGATCCATGCACATCGCCTTGTAGAAGCTTCATGCAAACAATTCTGCCAGTTCTCCAATTCCTCTTTTGAATCTAAGGTACAAGAACTATCTTGCTCCCAAGTCAACTTTCCATCTGTAGTGGGATTGATCCATTCTTCTTCCTTCGTTGTGATTTAATAGATATTATCAACGCCATTCGTACTATATTCCTCTTTGACAGGTTCTGTATACCTCACCCCTTCTGATGGATCCAATGGAACAATAAACCTCATATTATTGCTTTCGAATATCATTTTCCTTTTCTTCAGATTAATTATAGCCAAGTTAGAAAACGCCCAATCCAATCCAAGAAACGCGAGGTAAGGATTACTATCATCTACTATCTCAATCACTTCGAAGTCAGTGGTAGTGCACACTCCGTCGATGTCCACTGTGACATTAGATAACCTTCCTAGGGGTAAGATTTTTTGTTGATTTTCCATCTTCAACTGAATAGTAGACCATTGCAGCTTTGGTTTACCCATAAATTCCCAAGTATCCCTTGGCAAGACATTAGCATCAGATCTGAAATCTAAGATAACCTTATCCATGTCATACTCTCCAATTTGTGTTGTAAGCCTCATTTCTTTTCCCATTCCCTTCTTGTGTTTATGCAGATTATTCACTGAATGCATCTTGCTCTATGGTACTTCCTTAGAATTCCATGAATCTATCAGTTCCTATAATCCTTCCACAACCATCTGATTCCTCAACAACTTCATACAGGTTTATAGAAAAGGCTTCAAGACATTCAGATCCACCTCCTACATCACAATCGGTGGTATCTCGCAGTTATCCTTCTGAGTTGGCTACGTGATAGAGTTCAAGGCCCCATCATCCATAAAGCTTCACCTTGCCTCCATGAACACTTGCTTTTTCTTCAAGATATCAAATGTAGGAACTTTTTCAGTAGTCTTCCTTATCCATGTAGCTTCAGCATCATTTTTCCCATCGGCTTTATCATTCCCAGTCACAGTTTCGCTTCTTGTTACAATGTCGATGTGCAGTTGATCTTCTCTTCGCTCAGTGGTTATCATTTGGAAATTTGATGCAGGATGTTGGTTTCTTTTCTCCTACATCTTCGCAATAAGGATGGGTTATTATTCTATGACATGATCAAAAGAATTATAGTCACTGTAGGTTGTCACTAGGTTTTTGAGAGTCTCTCACGATGTGTCCTTTCTATCCATAGTTGTAACACAGATAATCTAACCTCATCCTCAAGTAGCTCCTCCTATTCCTCATCCTCCTCCTCCTCCTCATCCTTGAAATCCTCCTAGACCAACGTGTTGGCCTTGCTCTTCATGTGAGTGTCCTTCGGCTTGCAGTCTATAACTATCAATAATGTGCTCCATCATTGAGTCATAACTTAGGAAATTTTTCTCATCATGGCCTACTAATCTACAGAAATTACAAAACAACTACTTCGAGGTCTATATATATTTATGTAATAGGTAGAAGTCTTTAAAGCAATGTTGACCTCGTGTCCTACAAATATCGCACCATAAACCTGGATTTCCTGGATTAGGTGCTCAACTTGCAATATAATCTATGAACATAGGGCATTGATCCTTATAATGGCCTTCTACTTTACATTTAATACACCACACTTCTAATCGTTATGTTCGAACTTATTTACCCTTCTTCATATCTTGCAATTCCAAGGTCAAAGTAGCTAAATTATTTTGTATCTGATATACTCATGCGTCAATGGTAACCTAATATGTGGAAGTAGCGTGAATATGAACCATTCCTTATGTTGTTGTTGGGGTATCTCAAAGCTCACTTGACCCATTAAAACCTTGAATTGTTGATCCAACTCCCACACATGTTCATTCGATGCTTTCTTGATCTATTTTAGCTCCGTGATACACTATGATTCTGATTTTGGCTTCTTGACCTCTGCTACCAAGGCTTTCTTAATTTCATCAAACATAACATTCATCTTACTTGTAGAGTATTTCATATACCATGTCAGCACCCTCTCCCCCAGTGATGTGACGAGTTGCGCCTTCTTTATTTACATCATCGTTATTAATCTCTCTTGTTTTCTATAATGTTTCAGCTACGAACCAAAACTAGTCAGGGTCCTTTGTTCCTGGTCCTCTAAAGATAGGTAGCTTAACATCACAACCATTCTTCTTCTCGGGGGAATAGGTGGAGGGGGAGGTGAAGGTGGAGGTGTAGGGGAAGTATGGGGAGGGGGATGGGGTATGCGGGGGGTGTATGGATCGGGAATCCCAAAGACGCCTTAATTCTCCTTGGCTCCTGACTTCCATGCACCTTCAGGATGGGTGGGGGAATATCGCGAGGTTGTAGGGTTACTTCTTTCTTCTTCATTCTCATATCCTAACAGAGGGCTATAGTTAGTCCTAATACAATTCTTTGGATCTATTCTATATCATTTTCCACTTCATATTGCTCCTGATTTTGACTTATTTCTTCTTTTCCCAAAAATTAATCTGACTACATTCATAGAATCCCCTTTTCACACAATAAAATCTTAATCCATAACTTTAGAGAATTTAAGAACTTACCTCGTGGTCCTTTGAATAATATCCATTCATCTTTGTTATAGGAGACAATTTGGTTGATTGTGAACTCAGTGATAAATCCCCCCAAAATGTTATTGATCTATAAATCAAAAGCCCTTGAGATACTATTATTGATTCTCTTGAGTCTCTGTATCAAATTAGGGTTCCACTCCTTAGGTTTGTCCCCTTTGAAACAATTCTTATGCTTAGCTAACTTAGATATCCACTCAATCAATTCTATGTGGAATGAACCAAAGAAAGTCTTGTATTGATCTTCGAAGATATATCTCTACAACCAAGCTTTAATTGATAAATGTGGGCTTTTGTTCTCTTTTCCTGCAAATTCTCTTTCTTTTTGATCGACCCACTCCTGGAGTTCTTTCTTCAATGGATGCCAAATCATATCCCTTTAAGTAGATCCTAGTCACGACAATGAAACCATTTATTGGTCTTAGGGGGCTTGACTCAGGTTCAAAGTGTGTTGTGCACAACCAAAACACTCAACTACTAGCCCTTTCGGCAATGACCTACAAGCAGATCGCAGTCTCACCCAAATTGGTTATGGGAAGTTACAGAACCAGGCATCTGCAACCAAAGGAATATTCACGCAATGGCATCGTTTGTTTACTTCTACTCTATATTGTTCATATAACTTTGCGTGCATAATAACTTCGCACTGATGATTAATTTAACAAAATTTCATTAAACCCATAAACTCAAGAAAATAACAATATGTCTCACAGTTCTTCACACAATTCAGTGGAAAACATACATAATGATATTAACAACAACAAAGGTTGAACATAGAAATATATACAGTTCTTTTCCAAAACTTCTTCTTTATTAATATAAATCCTCAGTACATATACATCTTCGACTTGCACACCCAGTTGTAGGTGGTTTGCGCACTTAGCTGTAGACTCTTCCAGGCCTCTGTGCACTTAGATACAGAGCCTTCCCCAAAACTAAAAACTACAAATGTGAATTCAGAGATTCAATTATCTTGTGATATTACATTACACGATTATCTTTCGCTAAGGTATTACAGATCCTTAAATACATTTCATATTTACAGAAAGCATGGTCCACATACCATGGATCCACAAAACAAGGACTAAAACCTGATACCCGTCACAAAATAAGGGCTTTATCGCATCCCCAAAGCCCTAAAATTCCCCGTGAGGAAACAAAACCCCTCCATGTTCTAGGATCCTTCTATGCAGTTTGCACAACCGCAATGGGCCCCTCAAATGCCTTACTCCTAATGGGGACCTCAACTAACACAAGGAAATTCTTAGAAAAGGTGTTGGAGGGGGACTCCCTATGGGAATATTTCCCCACAACCATACCAAACAACTTCTTACCCAATCTGCACACAATATCCTCCAAGTATTTCTCAGTTATCATTAGAGTTTAACCCACCTCTATTACCTTCATTTCCTCAATAACAGTTTCCTATTAACTCAAATTCATAATAACCTTCTCTACCCATGAATACAAGTGAACAATAGTTGCCTATGAATTTAATTCCATAACAACTTTCTCTGCCATCAATTCGAATCAACAAGAAATGCCACCAAACCCTAATCCTCCTCGACCTACTTAATTACCTACATAACCCATTCCAAACCTTAATAATAGGTTAGCTCAACCTATACATAATAATCATCTCCAAACCCTGCCTACCTACACTATCACTTCATTTCCAATCAATAAAATTCTACTAAGATTCGGGAAGGTCTTAAATAAAATAGGACTTGTAGTGATCATTCAAGAAGAGAAGCCAATAGAATCACCTCTTGAAGACAAGCACATATGTAGCCAAGAGGAAGATTTTCCTCTTGATGAAGAGGAAAAACCTCCCTTAGAACCCAAATGTCCTACCATACAACCTTAGCCATCTTAGGAGGTTACCCAACCACCCCATCCACAGAGATTGTTTGTCAAAAATCCTGAGGTCCCACTAGGATATGATTTAGAGGATGAATTGTGAAATATATGTGTAAAGATAATATTGCTTCAAGCCATCAAAGATATTCCTATCTACGCCAATATTGTAAGGGATATTTTCAATAAAAATTCAAGAATAAAAAGGAAATACCCCCCTATTATAATAGTAGTTAGCAAATTGTCAAAAACCATGTTAGAGATGCCTTCCAAATACATTGATCCTAGGAATGCAATAGTGACCATATAGATTAATTTCATATCTTTAACAAACACACTTTTCAACCTAGGTGCAACAATAAATGTCATGACTATGGATATTATGAAAAAATTGTAGTTAGAAGGCTTGATTCCAACTCAAACACTATTGTAGTTAGCATACAAATCCATCCTTAAATATGTAGGAAGCCTGCATGACATAACATTTGTACTAGCTTCCTGGGAATATCTTGTCAACTTCTTTGTGATCCATCTGAAATCCTCCAAACCTGGACATCCATTATTACTGGCTGACCTTGTCTAGCCACTATTGATACCTTTATTGGATGTAGGACTGAAGAGATGACCATTTCCAATAGAAGTCAAAGTAAAAAAATTACCTTATTTATTCTTGCCCATCTTAATACTGAAATCCCCTTATAGATAGAGATCCATATGGAGAGGAGGAATGTATTGAACCTTTATTAATAGTTGAACAATCTAAAGGTCTTCAAGAGCAAACCGAAGATCACTTTTTGGATTGGTTCTTAACAGGACGTATTTAATTTACACAAAGGGAAGTCTAAATCGATGACTTCACAATATATGGGGAAGATTTCCAACAAGATTTAGACAACCTAGAGAAAATTTTAATCATATTTAAAGAGACCAATGTTTCCCTTATCAATGAAAAATATAGAATGATGCTTACAGAGGTTGTTTGGTTAGGCCATCATATTTATGGGACAGGGATAAGCGTAGAGCCTACTAAGATCGAAAAAATTGCTCAAATCAAAGCTCCCAACTCTAAAAAAGAAGTTAGAAACTTTCTAGGGCATGCTAGATATTAGAAAATATTTATTCAAATTTTTACAACAATAACCACCACTATGTTCAAAATTTTAACAAAAGATGCAGAATTCTACTGGGAGTCTCAGTGTCAAATTTCCTTGAAACTCTTAAACAAATACTGGCAATAACTTCAGTTCTAAGAGGACCAAATTGGTCCCTCCCTTTTCACATCTGTACCGATGCCTTAGACGCATCTTTGGGGGTTCTTTTAGGAAAAAGAGAGAATCAAATTCCATATGCCATCTATTTTGTTAGAAAAAATATCTCTCATACAAAACTAAATTACATGGTCACTAATAAAGAATTCCTATTAGTATTTCATGCCATTAATAAATGTAGACATTGTATAGCTAGTTATGATATGTTTTTACATAAAGATCATTCAACAATCATATTTTTAATGAATAAACCTATCACCAATGCCCGTGTTACTAGATGGTTGTTACTACTGCAAGAGTTTAATATTACTATTATTGGTAGACTAGGAAAATATAATATTGTCGCTTATTTTATATCTAGACTTGTTAATAGAAGTGACGGTGCACCAGTTACTTATGATTTTTTGGATGAAAAATTATTTTCTATTTCTACTTACACTCCTTGGTATGCATATGTAGCTAATTACCTAGTTAGAGGAAAGTTTCCACAAAAAATCTCTTTAAGGGTAAAATAGAGAATCCTACAACTTAGTGCTAATTATATATGGAATGAAGATTATTTATACCATACTAGACTAGATATGGTGATCAGAAGACATGTACGAGAATATGAGACGGAAGACACTCTAAAATCCTTCCATAACGAGCCATGTGGTGGAAATTTCGCCAAAAAAAAACTGCATACAAAGTGTTACAATCCTGGTATTACTGGCCCACCATTTTCAAGGACACAAAGAAATATGTGGCCAACTATGATGATTATTAAAGGATGGGGAAACCTATCTCAATAGTGAAATGCCTCTTCTAGCATAGGTAGTCATCGAACCTTTTGATAAATGGTCTTTAGATTTTGCAAGGCCAATTTCTCTTATGTCCAAAAAGAAGATATATATTCTGGTATGTATGGACTATTTAACCAAATGTGTAGAGGCTACATCATTATATTCTGCTAATGAACAATCTGTTGCTAACTTTTTATTTGAAGATATATTTACCCATTTTGGTGAACCAAGGGAAATAGTAACTAATCAAGGCACTCAATTCACTTCCACATTGGTGAAAGCTATTATAGAGCAATATAAAATCAGACACCAGAAATATAAACCTTACCATCCCGAGGAAAATGGACAGATAGAGTCTACCAATAAAGTAATCGATGCCATTCTCAATAATACAATACAACTGCATCATAAAGACTGGGTTGATAGGTTATCAGAAGTTTTGTGGGCCTATAGGACAACTAGAATAAACACAATATGACATTCTCCATATGAGTTGGTTTATGGAATTCCAAGTAAAGACCTTCAGAACTGCCATGCAACTATGAATGGATTTAAATAAGGCACATAAACAAAGGCTAATGCAACTGAATGCATTGGGTGGGATTAAGAAAGATGTTATTCAAATGATGATACTTGTTCAAGGTCAGAGAACCAAATGGCATGATAAGTTTATTAAAAAGAAACTTCTTCAACCAGGTGACTCGACTATGTTGTATGACATCCGATTTAAGGATTTGAAAGGAAAATTGACACACGGTGGCTTGGACATTATGAGGTAGACACAATCTATGACAATGGCTCAGTCAAGATAGAAACTATCGATGCATATCAAACTTCCTTTGTTGTGAATGGACATCAATTGGAATTTTATCGTAAGCCATTGTCTAAATAATATTTCACCAAACATTTTCTTCAAAATCATGAAATTTATTTGGTTAGGAAGGGGAGTTATCCTCTTGTTGATCCATCACTGTAAGTTTTTTGTATAATTTAATTTGATTTTGTACATATATGTATATAGGTGTGTTGTTGGATAATGATTTTGATATTACTAACTATGTTACCTTCCCTGTAGATAGACAATAAATAAGGACTTTACTAGGTGTAATTTTATTCCTTTAACCAACTGTGGTAAATTCTATATGGAAAAGGAACCTATGGAGTTTTCTTTAATTTTTTTCAGACTCCTTAAAATTGAAAACACTGGTGAGCACGAAATGGCCCGGGCTTCAGAAAAATCCATGGGTAAGTGACATAAAGTTTTCTTTAAGATTTTTAGACTCCTAAAAATAAAAAATACCGGTGAGCATTAACTAATCTAGACTCGAGAAAAATACGCATAAAAGTAGTAGTTAGGTTTATTTTTCAATAAAATGGAAATGGTAATAGGAGCAGTGGTTTGTTTGGTTCCAAAAAGAGGAGAATTATGGGAATTTTGAGGTCTAAAATGGGCCTCCTAAGTAAATTATAAAATAATAGTAGAAATTTTAAAATAAGATTATATTACATCATCAAATGTTAGAGGGAAAAAATAAAAAAACTATTTTTTCAACTCATATTTTAAACTTATCTCCTTATGGGTTTACTCAAATTTCAAGTGGAAACATTCATTGGATGAAAAATTTGACTCCTCATCCAATGAGTACCCATGTTGAATACATTCAATGGACCTTGCTACACAAAAAAAGAGAAATACATGAAAAACGTGATTGCAATCACATTTTTTAATTTATTGTCATTTTTCGTCCAGTAGGGTCCATTGAAAGTATTCAACATGGGTAATATTTGGATAAGGAATTATATTTTTCATCCAACGAGTACTTGTGCTCGAAATTTGAGTAAACCCTTAGGGAGATAAGTTAAAAAGTAGTTTTATTATTTTATTATTTTTTAATCCTTTTAATATTTTACTCCTAAAATGTCGAATCATCCCCCATTGTTGATATCATCATCTTGATAATAGTCAATTCCATCGCAATATATCTAGATGTTGTTTTGTTTTGCTCTATCTTGTTTCTGTGCCCACTTCTAATTAGATGGTGTTACAATTGGGACCACTGATATATGCAATGCATGCCTCGATAGTCGTTAGTTATCTATTTCTAAGTTAACTATCAGATGCATGAACACAAATATTTCTACATTTTCCTTAACAAGTGAAGGGGACCTGAATTTCACTTTCCAAAATAATGTCTTGAACTGATTGATTAGAGTTTTATATGCATAATATGTGAAGAGAACTAGAAAGTTATTCTTGTTCAAAAAAACTATGCAAATAAACACAATAATGGTTTGGATGAAACAATGTCCAACCTAGATGACTCAGAGCATGTTTTCTTGGTGACTGTAAACCTTAATTTCCTATTTGGATAGGTAATCCTTATTATTATTATGGGATAGAGTGCATAAAAATTTGATGATAATTACACTGCTCAAATTAATAGTTTCAATAGGGTTTGTTCACTTATTTGAATCTTACTCAATTTTTTGAATTTGCCACTTAAGGCATATTTAGGCAGTGGAAGAGAGAGCTTGATCAAGATATAGCTCGATTGAGCTCCCTTTTTGAAAACCCTGCCAAATGAAAAAGGTCACTCAATCGAGAAATATTTAAGCACTCAAATTACTCAATTGACGACTAAAATATTCCTCGATTGAGCGCCTAAAAAATGCTCCATCGAGCTTGATTTTTTAGCTTTTCCTCCCTCACGCTTACAAAAAGTGTAACCTACCTCCATGGGTTCACCTGCTTCTTTCATTAATAATTGAAAATAACATATGTATACAAACTTTTTGTTTTATCTATTCCAAATTTTGACATGTTAATGGAATTTTCTTGATAAAACCTAATAATTCTACATAATTAATTATGACAAATCAAGTGGATGAAAATAGTATCATGACAATCTCAAACATTTGTATAGAAATTATTTCCCCAAAGGTTGATACTAGGTTGATGGAAAAAAGGGTACAATTTACATTGATATGATAACATCACATGAGCATTCTAACCAAAATAATGATGTAATGGACACCAACTAAAAATAATCAAAATATAATTTGCAATAATGAAGATAGAAAAAGACAATATAAAACACAATGTTGAGAGTGTGAGTTATGTCGAAGGAATATTTACAAAATAACTCACATACTTGTGACATTTTAAGTATTTCTATGATGTAAGAAATAATAACAATAAGGGTTAAGATTTATGGTCTATTACTTTAGTTAAAACTATTAATTATTGCAAGCCAATTCCTCTTCTTTCTTCTATCCTTAAGTGTGAGCATTATTGATATTTCCTTTGTAACCAAAATTTAACGTGGTTGGTAGGAAAGTAATATCATAGTCATTTGTTTGTATGTGTGGATGTTATCCATGGTCACCCTTATTATATGCCACTTTAAATATTTATGAAAATATATAATTCATCAATTTAATGTGACAATTGAATCTATTTTTCTTCTCTTTCATATTTATGTATTTAGAAATGTACCTATTAATGATATGTGTGCACATACATAATACAATCTTGTGCAATATTAGATTTTACTTTCAAACCATAATCATAAATCATAAATGATAATTTTGGAGATGTAACTAACACCGGAAGAAATAATAATTCATACATTCAAACCAAATGCATAGTAGATTAGTAATATTAATATTCACAATTAACTATTCTAATGTTTATATTTTGGTTTTGAAGACTACATTTCTTGAATAGTTAATAAGAATGAAATATCAAATTACAACTATTTTCTCAAGTTTTACAAAAAATTGGCACCTAGAAGAATTTGATCCATTCAACCCACATCTTATCATAATAATTATTTTAACTATTATTGTTCCTACCAATAATATTATGTTTAAAACTTATTTTCAAAAAATATTATCATATTAGGATGTTTGACTTAATAAATTCTATTTAATTATAGATAATGAGACAACTCAGAATTTTCTTATCAATTATGTCTAAAAGCTATATTAGAAACATATTGTTTTTTAATTAAAATACTAAAAAATAAATAAATAAAGAGTTAAATATTACTATTCCAAAAAAGTAACTAAATGATGAATTGAGTTGTCAATTTCTAAGACAATTAATTTTTTTTACATAAATACGTTAGTGAATTGTTGGGTTATTCTAGTGTGTGTGCAATTTTAATTTGTTATAACTGATTTAATTATTCATATGTCCAAGTATTTAACACATATGTTTTCATTCAACAATGGAAATTTTCATCCTAGTTCTATATGTTTTCATTCAACCATGGAAATTTTCATCCTAGTTCTAAATTGTTGATTTTAATTTCCATTAAAAGTAAAATCACGTTGTGGAGAAAAGAGTCATGGTTGTTTGGAAAGAATATTATGACAGTGAAAAGATAAGATGTATTTTAAATAATTTAGTTATCTCAATGATTCTTTGTAGTTGTGAAGTTTGTATTACAACATGTTTTGTGAAACTTGGAATAAAATTGAGCAAATTTAGATCTTATAATTTTAAAATCAAATTTCATGCTACTCTTCCTCATATCTTGATTGAAGTTGGATGTACTTTAATGATATCTAAAACTATGTCTCGATGTTTAAATTATAATAACAAATTTCTCAAGGTGAGCAAAGGTAGACTCTCGATATTTCTTCTAGTATGAGAAGTAGCTCCAAATGGCTAAAATTGGTTACGAATAATATTCTAAGAATTGAATTGATTTTAGACATAAAAGAACACAATCAAATTATTAGTATCAACAAATAAAATATTCCATCTCTATGAAGTTTAAATAAAGGATTTGAAATGTTCCAAGAAAACATTAATAAGAGATATTTGAAATACTAAAAGAATGTTATTAAAATGCTAATTTGGTTGATCGCTAATATTTTTGTAGAATGGTTTCTTCTAAGAAAAAATGAAGAATATTATAATTCGGACCAATGTTCAATACTTCTATGTTCATTTCCCCAAACACCTTTAGCTAAGAAAATTTGTAAAATTTGTGTTAGAAAGGAGTTTCACAATGATCACCGTTTTCTTCCAAAGTGTCTTACCATTAATAATACAAGGCATAACATTCATCTAAGTTACTTAACTACTTTTCAAAATGTGCTCACTTACAAAATCCATAATCATATTAATATTTTTGTTTCCTCTATGTATAAATATAATAAAATTTTAAAATAGTTAATGAAATTCAATTTAATCGTATTCTAAACCTTATTCTTCTTTAGGTACAAACCTTAAAAGTCATGGGGTACAATATACATCATTAGGATGTTAATCCTATGTAAATATACAAACTAATGGCATGTTTTTTCCATTATACATTTAGAAATTTTCCTTAACTATAAGTATGGATTGTCATATGCATTTTTCACTTGCATATTAAAATTCATTTTTCAATTTCAAGGATATTTTTCTTTTTGTTTTTTGAATTATCTCATCAGCCTTTCTAGATGTAAGGTAATAATGGAAACTACTAAATTGCATATAGTACTCATGCGATACATAATGTTCATGCCTACGATATATATTAATTATTGTACATAAATTAGATGTAATAATTAAGTTTTGGATAGAAAAAGCGCTTGAATAGATTAACAAGGAGATAGGATTTTAATTCTCACACATACACACACACATATATATAGACATAATTTAGAAAAATATAACCATTCCAATGAGGAGATGTCAAGGAACTTGTGGAACAATTATTTGAAGAATTTAGGATATTGTTATCCATTTTGGCAAGTTTTGTTGATGCACTTGAAAATTGCAGCTTGTTCAGAACCATAATGATTGATAGATGAGATTGACAATTTTGTACTAGGAGAAATCTTAACTCAATAATAACTTATATACCATTAATTTAAAGCTGGGTATTAAGGATTGTAGGCATAAATTTGTTCTGGAACATTGGAGTGGCCTACATATCTAAATCCAAATACAAATGTAATTTTTGGACATCTTTTCATTAAGAGATTTATATGTGTTTTCTATTAATATTGAGAAAAATATTACACAAAAGGGGAAGGGGGAACTCAGGGGAGCTCAGTTTTATGAATCAACCACAATAAAAGCCAATAAGAAAACCATTCCAAGCCACACCTAAAGAAGTAGCATGCGTCTGAAGGACATTGGAAAGCAATGTGACATTCACAAAATCCCCTTATGCATGTCATTAATAAATTCTATTAGAAAGGATCATCGTTAGCTAAGTTGAAGACTCAATATCAAACTTTAATTGTAAGTCAATTAAAGAAACATACAAATTAATAACATAGTACCCAAATATTTCGTCACTAACATAGAGGTCTAATTTACGGAACTAGAGGAATATAATGAATGTGAGAAATTTTCCACTTATAGATGTGGGTGAAAGGGCCCAATTACATTTCATCAATAAGAACACCAACCAAAAGAATATTATCTTTAATGTTGCATGGCATCAATCACTTTATTGTGTGATTTTTCCCTTCTCTAATCGTGATATTCTTCTATAATAATCATGTATGTAGAAGCATCAAGATATTAATAAGTCTAGAATTCTTAATTTCATTATGAAGTATGGGTTAATTTTTCTTTTAACATGTCCTATAATTAATAAAATAAATCATAGTTTCAAAGTTTCATAAGTTTTCAAACATAAACATTTGATTCTACTTTCTTTATAACTGGTTAATCAAATATGGTGTTATTATATGGGTTTGTATTTACAATAGCATATTACAATTCATCCCATAGGTAAAATACATATTATTATTTCTCAATCTCAAATTCCACCCAATTTGGAATTAGTCAACATTCTAGCAAATGTAACTTTTGAAAGGGATAAGGACAAGTTATAAAACACACAAGGGTTATATGACCATGGTAAGCATTTAATTAGCACAATATATTCGATGTAATAACTAATATTCACAAGACCAAAACAATCAGTTCCATGAGTGAGAATGACATATTTGTTAGTGGTGGGGAAGGTTCAATTTCATCCCATATTTTCATGGATATAGTACAAAAATACTTTTTGTATACTTTTATTGATAAAATGTGTGATAGAGAAGATATTGAGAACATTTATGTTCATACTAGTCACTTATTTTAATAGATTTAAAATAGTTTTCACATTACAAAATAAGCTTAAATCATAAAAATCCCATACAAATTTTAGATTGTAAAATAGCTAATGCAACTTCCAAAATATCCCCCCTAACAAATCAAAGAGAGTTTAATCGTTTGAGTATCATTACATAAAAAGCGAGTTGATATTTCCATAACTCAAATGCACATGGAATTGAGATTATGAGATTAAATGTGAAATACAACGTGGAACTCAAATTCACATCGAATTCAAGATACTATATTACTAATGCAAAAACTAAGATAAATTGTTAATAAAACTTCCAACATATTCAAGGTGGTATTTACAAATAATTCACGTTTAACAAATAAAAAGGGACTAAATTTTAGACAAACAAATTAGGATAATTTAAATAATTTTAACACAAAAATCAAGCTTATTATTTTTGTTACTCAAATTGACATTGAATTTAGTTTACAAAATAGGTAATGCAAAACCCAACATTATAATGTTGGAATTTAGAAAAAGACTTCAACTTTTAACAAATCTAAGAGGGTTTGACAGAATTAACTCCAAGCCCTTTCACTTTTTTACAGAGAGATTGAGCTCTTTTATTTCCATAACTCAAATCCACATTTTCCATTGTGATACCTTGACATGGAACATTTTCATTGCATGCTAAATTAATGGCCCCCTCTGTTGTTGAAGTTCTAGTTATATTTTTGTACAACACATTGCTAATCTGCACATTCATATTAGATTCCTGCAAAAGTACAATCAATATTAATAACAAAGTAATCACAAAATTTTACAATAAATTTCAACAAGAAAGTTAGAAATCTTGAAAGAGTAGTTATATGATGCTTCAAGTTCAATATAGAAAGTAAGAAAAAGAAAAAAAAACTTATTAAAAATACATGGTAATTATTACCTTGGTCGTACAATGTGGGCAATAGTATTGGTCAATGATGATTGGATTCCCTACGTTGTTCATTTGTATATTCTCAAATGTTATGCCGTTGGCAAATACTCTTCCTCCTGCAAATGTTTTTATTCTAAATCCACTTTGAGTTACAGTAAGAAAAGCTCCATTTATAGTGACGTTGTGACGTTGCTAACTCCATGAAGAGAAGGATATCCACCAAGGCTTCCCAAACTGTATAATAAGAACACGAAACCCACAATAACAACACAAACACCAAGCTTGTTGTCAGCGAAATGGTGCAATGCATTGAATTCTCATATTCTTTGTCTCATTAAAATTTTCTCAAATTATTTCACCCGATTCCATGACCTGGTCCACAAGTAACCTGTTCGATGTAAATATTGGAAGTTCCTTCCAAAATACCGATGCAATCATCTCCTGCATAGCCAAATTTAAAGAATAAAATCTCAAATTTTAATATCCATCCTAAATATTAATGGGAAATATGATATAATGGTTCCAATAATTATTCCAGAAATCTTAAATTAGTAGTAGGAAATATGATACATGTTCCTATGTTTAGATTTTGAAGATGGACATTGGAAGAATCTATGTGAATTCCATCGGTGTTGGGGCTATCACTAGGGGCCTTAAGAGTCAATCCCTCTGCCAAAACATTGTTACAACTCTCCATGCTAATATGGAAATGCTTGTGGTTAATTGAAATAATATCTCTCAACATTGTATTTGCAATGTTGGCCAATTTTAAAGACTGCTCATTATCATTCGGCAATGTGAAAATAAATATCTTCTAATCATTCAACGCTAAAAATAAATGTGTGATTTTTTTTTAAAGGCTGTGCATCATCATTCCACAATGTCCAAATAAATCTCTTCTAATCATTCAACACTCAAAATTAATGTGTGAAAAAATGGTCATTCCGCAATGTCAAAATAAAGCTCTTCTAATCATTTAACACTCAGAAATAATGTATGAAAAAATGGTTAGAGAAATTACTGTAGGCCTAAAATGACACTGCAAAACAAACAATATATTAAATTAGTACAAGTCATCCAAATCACTATGGAACAACTCATTTTTCACAATAATTTTATACGTACTCTATTATTTGTACACTTGCTCCACTAGGAAGCTCCTTGTCCATCAAAGGATCCCCCACCATTAACTGTTAGACCAGTAATGCTATCGAACTGCAACCAGTAGACCTGATTTGTGGGAAACTCCGTTGGTGCAATGAGGTCCCCAGTTATCTGTCAAAACACATATTCAATAAATCCAGATGATCACGATAAGGAAAAATATAACTCTTGATAAGAAGAAGGAACGAACATTAGTATTTTACCTGCACTACGATATTAGCAATCTTACATGGTCCCTTAAAAGAAACTGGAGAGACCAAAAACTTTCCTTTTGGAATATAAAGGGTAGATGGTCCAGTAGAAGAACAAGTTGCATTCCAAGCTGATGATAAATCCTATATATAACAAACAAACAACAAATTTAATTGTTGAAACTTGATTTTTTCTCCCTTTTTATTTCATTGATTTAAGTTCTCCTCACTTGGCTATTGTCAGTGATACCATCAGCTTTTTCACCATATTGCTTAACATTATACATAACACTAGAATCTATTTTATTATCTAAATGGATACTTACTGAACTCACAATTGAAAACATAAAAGAAGCATTGAAAATCAAAGCAAATAAGAAAAAACAACTTGTCACACCTCCAAAGCTAATAATTTTTTTTTTTTGGTTAATCCAAGGTATGAACATTATCGTGGATACCCTTTGGGCTTATAGCTACAACAGACTATGGTTATCACCCTATGGCACCATTTAATTTCATTTAACATACAGCATGGTTGTTAATTTACATGATGATTCATAAGTCTTTATCCGTGTATTAATACCTCTGTTGGATAGAACGCATGTAGACCACGCGGCATCCAGCCAAGGGGTGACTTTCTCCTCTTCTCTTGGCCTTCACATGGCATCCTTATCGGCATCTGTGTGTATTTAATTCCCCGTCCAACTCTGTTCTGTACATGGTCGGTGGGTAGTCCAATCCCTCGACTTGCGCAGCAGATCTCACTTCATCCACGGTGGAGATCATCCCTTGCCATCCAACGATGGCAACCCTTCATGGGCTTTCCACCTAGTTCACCAGTTGTGTTGGTTGACGGCTCATTTGGTTTGGTAGTTCACCGCAGCCTACTCTGGTTCTGCCCATGCATTCAGCTCGAGGGAGCTAAACCCATGAACCTTGATCGATTGCCACCGGCTTTGCCACTAACCATTCAGGTAATTTTTACTGATATAGAGTTTTGATTTGTTCCGCTTCTGTTTGGTTTACGCCTTTTGATTTACTGAGGGTTTTATCACTTTGCCAGGGTTCCTACACACTGCAGAATAGATGATAATGGAGGCTTCCTCAACTCCATGACGAGAGTTCTCATATGATGGTTGCAAAATTTCCTTAATGGGTAAGTTTAACATAGATGAGGACATTTTCCTTTGATTATCTTCTACAATTTGCATGTTTCAATAGTTATCTAACTTGTTTGCATGGGTCGTTTTTATGTAGGCTGGGCGCCTGCTCCTCAGACAGTGGCCCAGTCTTGACTAAGGAAAATCCTTCCACAGCATGCCAGAGGACCAGGTATGAGAAAAGCCTTCTGGCTGTGGCTTTTCCTGCTTGACTCGGAGGGTGGCTCTTCCAGCTTCTTTCTTATTGTGATAACTAATGGATAATTGGATAGCCATTGGAGCGGAGGATGTTTGCATCCCCTCAATGCTCCAAGTTTCTTTTATTGTAAGACATATGTAATCTAATTTCTAGTCTTGGGCATCCGACAATAGTCCTTACTGCTCGGACAATGTGGTTGTATAGTTTAAAAATTTACTGCGCCCTTGCTTCAGCATGATGATACTCTTATTTTGTTGGTCTATAATTTATTATGTTGAACTGTTGATTTAAATGCATAGATGGGTTCCTTATTATATTTTGTTTAAAGGAAATGTTGTGTCACGGCTGGTCTGTACAAGAATGCAGATTTCTTGTCTATTAATTCATAGTCTTACCAGTGTTAAAGATGTCAAGCATTTTGGTTATATTGCACAGAAATGTATAGTTATGTGGTGTTTTACTCTTTCGATTTTGAAATTGGTTGTTTCACGTGCATGCGTCTTCCCAATGAGAGGGTCCAAGCTCCATTTTCCCACTACAAATCTTAGTTTTCCTCCCCATTAGCTCCTGTTTGCTGCTAGGTCTCTGTCTTTGTTTAATTGGAAGTGTTAAACGCTGAAGGGTAGTGACCTTACCTAACCTATTATCCATCCATGCTCGATACTTGGGGTTTCATTTGGTTACTTTCTCATTTCAAAATTATTCGTGGAGCAAGCCTCCTGCCACGCCCACTCCATTCCTGTTCCTACCCTATCACAAGGGAACCCTTCTTGTGGCACCCTAAACCCCGCACTGATCTAGTCTTTTTGTTTGATGGTATTTCAAGGTTATTGCATGCTCACTGAAAGGCGAATGATGACATTACCGTTCATATTTATTTTATTAAGGAAAATATTTAGCCTTATAATTGCAATTGGCTAAAGTATATCTCTGAGTTTTTAACCGGTAGCTGTACACGTTATTTACTCGAGCCTGCTCACACATTGCATAGCATTCCTCAATTTTGTTATTAATATTTCCTAGAGCCACTAGCCTAATTCCCTTCGTTATCTAAGGGTCTTTCGTTTACTTTCATTAACTGTTGCACGAAGAACTAGATAATACAATTGGTATGGTACCTCTTATTAGTTTCATTCTGGCCACTATACCAAATGCCGTTACAACCGAAATCACCAAACTAATTTCTAGGCTCTAGCTTGAGGATAATTTTTCTGGTAGAGTTGATTGCCTAAAAAGTTCTCTAACTGGGTTCAAACTGCTTTATGGTAGGCTTAATGGTATTACTACCTCGAAAACAAATCATCGACAGAGCTACCCATTCTCACCATTTTCCTTTTTATTTGAGTACTTTTACAGAAATTCTAAAAGAAATGTGACCCAGAGAAATTGGACAATTTTCTAATTTCAAGTCAGTGCCACATACCTATGTCGCTTCCTGTAAGTGTGTCTCCCTTTCTGTGCTGAGATACAGTCACCTCTGCTCTTTGCAGCTAGTCAACCACCCGACCATGAGATTGTCTTTCGAGACCAATCTCCCCCCTAGCTTGCTCAAAGACTACAGTCTTTGCAAGTTACATGCGCTCTGCGCTCTCACCATCTGATCATCACTAGACATGGTAAGCCACCCCTTTTTCCCACTGCCTGTCCTCTACAACACAGTGTTCTATTCTCCCCCCTTCCCCCTCCTTTTCCTGGAAACCATTGCACGGTTGGGGGGAGGGCGGTTAGGGTTTTGCAACTGTTTCTTTGTTTTTTTAATATATTAACTTCTCTCCTCAGAAGTTACATGATATCCCTGTTACTAGGAAATCATTTCTCATTTCCATTTTCTGAAAAACAAATAAAAATAAATAAATAAATAAAAAATAAAAATAAATAAAAAAATAAAAAAAATAAAAAATAAAAATAAATATAAATTAATTCATGCAACATATAATAATCATCATCCTTTTATTTGTGTCCTTTTTAACTGAGGTAAATAAAATATTTACAATAGTCTGGGGATATGACATCTCCCCCTCCTAAAATTAGACATCATCCCGATGTCCTTCAGTTATAAACAGCCTAGGGTAAGCCTTTTTCATGAGTTCTTCATCCTCCCAAGTGGCATCATCAGGCCCAAAGTGTTGCCACTGCACTTTAACTTGGGTAATATCTCGCTTCCGCAGCATGACTTCTCTCCAGTCAAGGATGCTCAGTGGTTCAACCCGGATTTCTCCTTCCGGTTCTCCCTGAAACATGCAACACACTGAGTTAGTTTTCTTTTAAGAGAAAACATTTAGATTGTTCTATCGGAGATAATTTTCACCTGAATATCCTGCCAATTAATCACATGTTTAGGATCATAAACATATTTTTTTAACACGGAGACATGAAAGACGTTGTGGACTCGTATGTGACTAGGCAGAGCGAGCTAGTAAGCCACCGGCCCAATTCTGGCTAAGATCTGGAATGGTCAATAGTATCGAGGTGCCAACTTAGAGCACCCGCTCCACTGCAATGTGCTCCTTTTTGCTCGTATTCTCACATACACATGATCTCCAACTTGATACTCCTTAAACCTCCTTTTAAGTCAGTGAAGTTCTTTTGCCTATTCCGAGATGCCTTTAGATAAGAATGTACCCTTTTAACCAGCTCCTCCATCTCCTTGAGAATTTCAGGACCTAACATCAATCTGTCTTCTGGTCCACTCCAGCTCAAGGGGGTGCGGCACTTCCGCCCATACAAAACTTCAAAAGGGCTCATTAGCAATGATGTGTGGTAGCCATTATTGTATGCAAACTCTACCAAGTGTAGATAGTCCTCCCACTTGGTTGGTTGCTGCATCACATACACCCTTAACATATCTTCCACTACCTAGTTCACCCGTTTAGTTTGCCCGTCCGTGTGAGGGTGATATGCCGTGCTAAAATTCAGCTGAGTTCCCCAATTCTTCAAATAGTGTCTTCCAAAAAAAATTGATGTAAATTTCACATCACAGTTTGAAATTATTGTTTTTGGTAACCCATGCAGCTTAAAGATATTTTGCATGAACACATGGGCGATCTGCACAGCTCTGTAAGTAGATTGCACTGGTATAAAGTGTGTTGACTTACTTAACTTATCCACCACCACCATGATGGAGTTGTTATTTTTCTTTGACTTAGGAAACCTTGTTATAAAATCCATAGAGATGGTTTCCCATTTCCATTCCGGGATGGGTAATGGTTGTAGTAAACCTGCAGGATGTTGGTGTTCTGCTTTAATTTCTTGACATTATAGACAACGTGCCAAATAACCAGCCACATATTTCTTCATACCCAGCCAATAATATTCTTTCCGAAGTGCAGTGATCATCTTTTGATAACCTGGGTGTCCAGCGTAATGACCCTTATGATGCTCATCCAATATCAAATTTTTAATATTGTTCTGATTGGGCACATATAGCCTTCCTTTGAAATATAACATTCCAACAACATCCAAAGTATAATCCAGCTGTTTTTCTTTTCCGGTTGGTTACTGAACTTGCTGCTTTATTTGTTGATAAACAACATCTTTTTTAGATGCCTTTTTAATCATTTCCCCGAAGGGGCTTTTCCATTCACTGCAAGAAACCTCGTATATGCATTGCAACTTCCGACTAAAAGCGTCAGCCACCCGATTCTCCTTCCCCTTTAAATGCTTGATCTCAAAATCAAAACCGCTTAGAAAATCCACCCACCATGCTTTCCTTGCATTTAGAGTGGGCTGGCTAAAATAATTGGTCAGACTGTGGTAGTTTGTTAATAACAGAAATTTTTTCCCCATAACGTAATGTCGCCACATTTTCAGGGCATGAATCACAGCTGCCAACTCTAGATCGTAAGTAGAATATTTCTGCTCATGCTTTTTTAACTTCCTTGATTCGTATGCTATCACTTTTTCTTCCTCCATTAACACACCTCCTACCCCTTCCTTACTTGTGTTAGTGCACACCACATACTCTTTACTAGGGTCGGCTATGCTTAGAATACGTGCCGTGGTGAGTAAGTATTTGAGTTGTTCGAAACTTCTTTGAAGTTCAGGGGTCCACCTGGAAGTCCTTCTCTTTTTCTATAAAGATGTGATTGGATAAGCTACTTTTGAAAATCCCTCTACAAACTGTCTGTAATAGCCTGCCAATCCCATGAAAGATCGGATGTCCTCCACATCTTTGGGTACTGGCCATTCCATAATAGTCCTTATCTTTTCAGGATCCACTGCGATCCCATCTTTAGTGATGATATGCCCCAAATATTGTATCTGCTCTTTAAAGAATTCACATTTACTAAACTTAGCATATAATTGGTGTTCTCGAAGGGTTTGCAATACTAACCTGAGGTGCTCCTGATGATCCTCCATAGTCCGAGAGTAAATCAATATATCGTCAATAAAGATCAGCACAAATTTATCCAAATATCGATGAAACACATTGTTCATCAGACACATAAAGGTGGCGGGGGCGTTAGTTAACCCGAAGGGTAAACACCACAAACTCATAGTGGCCATACTGAGTTCTAAAAGTTGTCTTAGCTATGTCTTCCTCTTTAATCCAGATTTGGTGATACCCTGATTGCAAATCAATCTTTGAGAAAATTGTTGCACCCTTCACCTGGTTGAACAGTTCATCAATATGGAGCAGAGGGTACTTGTTTTTTATTGTCAATTTGTATAATTGATGGTAGTCCATACACATGCGGAGAGTCCCGTATTTTTTCTTAACAAACAATACCAGGGCTCCCCAAGGGGACACACTGGGACGTATGTACCTTTTTTCCAACAGCTCTTGTAATTGCATTTTCATCTCTGTCAATTCTAGTACGCTCATTCTATAGGGTGCTCGAGACACTGGGGCTGCTCCTGGCACCAAGTCAATGGTAAAGTCTATGTCTCTTTTGGGTGGCAGCGCAGGAATCTCTTTCAGAAACACATCGGAAAATTCCGTTGTCACAGGAATATTCTCCATCGTGGCTGTTTTATCTTTCGAGTTGGCATAGCCCACTTGGATAGCGTAAATCTGACATCCTTTTCTAATGCATTTTTCTAACTGTGTGACAGTTATGGGCCGAATCTGTACTGGTCGTTTAATCCCCTACATCTCTTGTTTTAATCCAAGCTCATCCTTATAACTGATAGTCTTGGTTTTACAATTAATTATGGACTAGTATTTTTCTAGCCAGTCCATACCAATCAATATATCGTACGAGCCAAGGGGAAGCACATTTAAATGTATTGTAACTAATTGTCTTGCTATTTCTAAAGGGCGGTTTTTTACCTTAGCCATTACCCGTCTTTTCGCCCTTGTTTCCAACTGAACTAGCCAAGGGTCCTTAAACTTAACAGGTTGCAACTTACAATGCTCCACAATTCTAGGACTAATATAACTAAATGTTGCACTAGGGTCAACTAACACAGTTACAACAAAGTCTAAGAGTTTACCTTCAACTTCCACCATGGTCGGCTAGTACTCAGCCTGGCAGTCTTCCAAAGCGGCATTAATCTTTGGCAGACTTCGTCCTACATCGCCAACTGTAGAGGCTTTGTAAACCAGGGAAACCTATTCTGCTCCTTTTTGCTGAGGACAGTTTTTCACGTAATGGGGTCCACCACAGCCCCAACATTGCACTGGGGGCCTTGTTGTCCCTTCATTGTCTATCTTCCCAGGTTTTTCATTGGTTCTAGACTCATTGGGGAGTTTTAATCAGAGTGTATTCTTCTGTGAATTTCTGCTGATTTTCCCTTTGGAAAATCCTTTGTTACCTCCACCGCGATTACCTTTTCCAGCCAACTTGCTACTTTTCTTATCGGCCCATTTCTTACCCAGGATTTCTCCCTTCTGCTTACTCTACTGGTAGCAAATTCAGCCTTTGCGTATAGCCTCGTCCATCGTCTTTGGGTTGTCAAATTCAATTCTTTCCCTCATACTCAAGGGTAAACTGCTGACAAACCTCTGTACTTTAGCTTTTTCTTCCCATATATAGGGCACATAACAGAGTAAGGAAGTAAAACGAGTAATAAATTCATCCATAGTTTGCTGCCCCAAATGCAAGTCATGAAATTCCCTTGCCTTCTCATCATAGAAGCACTCAATCAGGTACCTTTCCTTAAAGTATCTTTGAAATTTCTCCCAAGTGATATTCTGTTTGCTTACTCCTCTTACCATCTTAACCTCTTCCCACCACAGGGTGGCCTTTCCCTGTAATTGGAAAATGGCCAACCGTGCCTTAAAATTGTGATCGTATTCATATAGCTGGAAGTATTTTTTCATATTAATCAACCAAGCCTCAGCTGCTTCCTCCTGTTCTCCATCAAAGTGTGGTGGCTTGATTTTATAGAACTCCCCTTGCAACTCTATCCGTTGCCTTTTGGATGTCTACTATTCGGAAGCATTATCTAAGCGTTCCTCCTCCCTTCCTTCTGACTCTCTGAGTTCTGTGTGGTGATTCTGTTCTCGTGACATTCTTTGTTGCTCAGCACTGGGATTCGGTGACTGCTGATTTTGTCTGTCGGATAGACTTTTTATGATCCTCTCCTATTCCATAGTTAACCTTGCATTATCTTCTCGTAATCAGGCCATTTCATTTTTCAGCTCTTGTACTGTCCCCAAAATTGCTAGATTGGTATTGCGCGCCTCCTCACCCAGCTATACCCATAATTTAGGACTGTTTGCAGGTCCCGTTGCAGGTCCCTGACCCTCCACAAACTTGTGTGACGCACTATCTGTTCTCCTCATATTGTCCGTCCTCTATTTCCCGTGCTTACACAAAACAAGTAACAGCGGAAGGGTTATCACATTATCTGTTCCTTTAATTACTCATTAAAGATAATATAAGTTGTATATACACAATTAAGTTGACAGTTTTCGGTTCCCAGAGGCCACAATTTTTGTAACATGGCTCTGATACCACTTGTCACACCTCCAAAGCTAATAATTTTTTTTTTTTGGTTAACTCAAGGTATGAACATTACCATGGATACCCTTTGGGATTATAGCTGCAACAGACTATGGTTATCACCCTATGGCACCATTTAATTTCATTTAACATATAACATGGTTGTTAATTTACATGTTGATGCATAAGTCTTTATCCATGTATTAATACCTCTGTTGGATAGCATGGATGTAGACCACGCGGCATCCAGCCAAGGGGTGACTTTCTCCTCTTCTCCTGGCCTTCACATGACATCTTTATCGGCATCTGCATGTATTTAATTCCTTGTCCAGCTCTGTTCTGTATGTGGCCGGCAGGAAATCCAATCCCTCAACTTGTGCGACAGATTTCACTTCATCCACAGCAGAGATCATCCCTTGCCATCCAACGGTGGCAACCCTTGGCGGGCTTTCCACCTAATTCACCGGTTGTGTTGGTTAATAGCTCATTTGGTTTGGCATTTCACCACGGCCTACTCTGGTTCTACCCATGCATTTGGCTCCAGGGAGCCAAACCCATGAACCTTGCTCGATTGCCAACAGTTTCGCCACTAACCATTCAAGTAGTTTTTACTGATACAGAGTTCTGATTTGTTCCGCTTCCATTTGGTTTATGCCTTTCGATTTACTGAGGGTTTTCTCACTTTGCCAGGGTTCCTACGCACTACAGAATAGATGATAATGGAGGCTTCCTCAACTCCATGACGAGAGTTCTCATACGATGGTTGCAAAATTTCCTTAATGGTAAGTTTAACATAGATGAGGACATTTTCCTTTGATTATCTTCTATAGTTCGCATGTTTCAATAGTTATCTAACTTGTTTGCATGGGTCGTTTTTATGTAGGCTGGGCACCTGCTCCTAAGACAGTGGCCCAATCTTGACTAAGGAAAATCCTTCCACAGCATGCCAGAGGACCAGGTATGAGAAAAGCCTTCTGGCTGTGGCTTTTCCTGCTTGACTCGGAAGGTGGCTCTTCCAGCTTCTTTCTTATTGTGATAACTAATGGATAATTGGATAACCATTGGAGCAGAGGATGTTTGCATCCCCTCAATGCTCCAGGTTTCTTTTATTGTAAGACATATGTAATCTAATTCCTAGTCTTGGGCATCCGACAATAGTCCTTACTGCTTGGACAATGTGGTTGTATATTTTAAATATTTATTGCGCCCTTGCTTCGGCATGATAATACTCTTATTCTGCTGGTATGTAATTTATTATGTTGAACTACCGATTTAAATGCACAGATGGGTTCCTTATTATATTTTGTTTAAAGGAAATGTCGCGCCGCGGCTGGTCTGTACAGGAATGCAGATTTCTTGTCTATTAATTCATAGTCTTACCAGTGTTAAAGGTGTCAAGCGTTTTGGTTATATTGCACAGAAATGTATAGTTCTCTGGTGTTTTATTCTTTCGATTTTGAAATTAGTTGTTTCACGTGCATGTGTCTTTCCAATGAGAGGGTCCAAGCTCCATTTTCCCACTACAAATCTTAGTTTTCCTCCCCACTAGCTCCTATTTGCTGCTAGGTCTCTGTCTTTGTTTAATTGGAAGTGTTAGACGCTGAAGGATAGTGACCCTACCCAACCTATTATCCATCCTTGCCCGATACTCGGGGTTTCATTTGGCTACTTTCTCATTTCAAAATTATTCGTGGAGCAGGCCTCCTGTCGTGCCCACGATGTGCATGTTCCTACCCTATCACAAGGGAACCCTTCTTGTGGCACCCTAAACCCCGCACTGATCTCGGCTTTTTGTTTGATGGTATTTCAAGGTTATTGCATGCTCGCTAAAAGGTGAATGATAGCATTATCGTTTATATTTATTTTCTTAAGGAAAAGATTTAACATTATAATTGCAACCGGCTAAAGTATATATCTGAGTTTCTAACCAGTAGCTATACACGTTATTTACTCGAGTCTACTCACACATTGCACAACATTCCTCAATTTTTTTATTAACATTTCCTAGAGTCGCTAGCCTAATTCCCTTTGTTATCTAAGGGTCTTTCATTTACTTTCATTAACTGTTGCACAGAGAACTAGATAATACAATTGGTATGGTACCTCTTATTAGTTTCATTCTGGCCACTATACCAAATGTTGTTACAACCGAAATCACCAAACTAATTTCTAGGCTCCAGCCTGAGGATAATTTGTCTGGTAGAGTTGAAGTTCTCTAACTGGGTTCAAACCGCTTTACGGTAGGCTTAATGGTATTACTACCCCGAAAACAAATCATCAACAGAGCTACCTGTTCTCACCATTTTCCTTTTTATTTGAGTACTTTTACATAAATTCTAAAAGAACTGTGACCCATAGAAATTGGATAGTTTTCTAATTTCAAGTCAGTGCCACATACCTGTGTCACTTACTGTAAGTGTGCCTCCCTTTTTGTGCTGAGATACAGTCACCTCTGCTCTCTGCAGCTAGTCAACCACCCGACCATGAGATTGTCTTTCGAGACCAATCTCCCCCCTAGCTTGTTCAAAGACTACAGTCTTTGCGAGTTACATGCGCTCTGCGCTCTTACCATCTGATCATCACCAGACGTGGTAAGCCACCCCTTTTTCCCACTACCTGCCCTCTACGACACAGTGTTCTTTTCTCCTCCCTTCCCCCTCCTTTTCCTGGAAACCATTCCATGGTTAGGGGGGAGGGAGGTTAGGGTTTTGCAACTGTTTCTTTGTTTTTTTCTTTTAATATATTAATTTCTCTCCTTAGAAGTTACATGATATCCCTGTTACTAGGAAATCATTTCTCATTTCCATTTTCTGAAATAATATATAATATATATATATATATATATATATATATATATATATTATATATATATATATATTATATAATATATATATAATTAATTCACACATCTCAGATGCGGGTGCCAGCTAGCACAAATTAGTTGACGGGACAAGGGTCTCGTGAAGGCCACATGCCCATCACGCGCAAGGTTGACTTGGGAAATGGAGGAGCAGGTCACTCCCGGACAGTGGCTTTAATAGCCACAGGATGGCAGGCCGAGAGCATTAACACTCCGGTCTCTCTCGGCTGCGCTACCCATCTCAGCTCTGCGATGGATGTGATGGCCACCTTAATGGCGGACGACCACCGAGGTAGAGCTGGGAGCTCTATTTACAGAGGCCCTCTCTATGTCCCTTCCCACCTGCTATCTGATTTTTGGTTGATTCGTTTCCAGGTTCTGGTTAATTTGGGCTCTGCCCTGCTCTGTTACAGCCTGAACCTGCTTGTCCAGCTTGATTATTCCCTGCACTTCCCTGCCAACATGGTCCGCGAGCGTCAAAGGCTGCTGAGCCGTCGAGGCAACAGCAGAGGAGGAACCTCGCGGCGCCCAGTTGCGGAGGAGAACCGCCCACCTTGCCATTGCCCTCACTTTCTCTACTTCTGCCATTGCCCCAGTTCTGCCGCCTCCAATCCCTCTCGGCCTAACCAATTCCTGGAAGCTAGCTCCCCTGGAACCTCAGATGCCCCCTTCTTTGGCTCTGCCATCTTCTCCTTCGAAAGCCACCGGAACCGCCCGCGTATTAATGCCCACATTTCAGTTCTTTTCATTGATGAATCTGAGGAAGACGGCAGCACCAGCGCTCCGCCTGAATTTGCACCTCCGAGGGACGAGATCCACGAGGCCAACTTGGCCCAGGCAGATAAAGGCAACGCTGTTGATATGTCGAATCCTCAGAAGGATAGAAACCAACGTCAACCTGCAGCGGCTGAGGAAGCTAAAACCACGGTGCAGGACGAGGACTATTACAGACCTTGCCCAATCATGGAAGAGGAGTCGGAGGAATAGCCCGCTGCTCCATTTCTGGCTCTGCTGCTCGATTCGAGTTTCGGCTCATGGTCTCTTCGGTTAGGTTTCTTTGTCCACTTGTCTTTGTTAGCTTGTGTGCCATATTATCAAGGATGGTCATGCCGTATACGTGTCTTTTTGTCTATGATTTGCGTATTTTGGGGATGGGAAAGACGGCCAGTGTGGTTCTCCCCTGTGTGGAATTTTGTTCAACATTTGGGTCTGGTTCACTGTTTTGGTTCTGGTTCTCCCCTGTGTGGGAATTTTTATGGTTCTCCCCTGCGTGGGAATTTTTCTGGGTCCTAAGCGCATGCACTACTTGGTTGATCCTCTCTGCCATCATCTCTGGCAGTAGGATCCTGTTGTTAGCCTGATTGTAACTGTATTTTGGTTTCCTGTATATAATAGAATAGTCTAATTCAAAAAATAAAAATAAAAATAAATATTAATTAATTCATGCAACATATAATAATCATCATCCTTTTATTTGTGTCCTTTTTAACTGAGGTAAATAAATATTTACAATAGTCTGGGGATATGACACAACTCTTCATTGTTAGAACTCAATCACAACTCCCCTTTAGAAATATTTACTAATCTTGCTAATATGTTGCGCAACTATTCTTCACAAAATCACTAAACTGCATAAGTTTTTAATTCACCAATTGTTACACATTGATGGTCATTCATGAAACCACCTATTCTGTATATAGGGTAGCATTCCACTTCTCAACTAATTTTTAGTATTTGTATTATATTAATGTGTTCCATTATGTTACTATTTCTAAGTTAATATTAAGATTAAAAAAAAAAATTAAAATTAAAATTTTTTATCATGTTAATATTCATAACTTCAATTTTTTAATTTAACCATAAAAGTAATTTTAAATTAATATTTTATATTTCATAAGAGGAATTTATAAATTAATATTTAATATTTTGTAGTATTAATGCATTCCATTACTTCACTATATTGCATTAAGTTCATATTATACTAAATCTACTTTATAAAATTAATATTTTATCCTTTGACATATTAGTTTTTTTTTTTAATTTTATTTCTTTCAAGTTAATGATAAGAGTAATTAGGTGGATTTAGGTGGATTGTAGGGATTTAACCTCCATGCAATATGAATAGTAGGGATAGTAATTATTGTTGATACTTATTTTAAAAAAAAAAAAAAAATCATATTCTCATTTGGAATTTATTACCAAATTCCGATGCAAAAAGCCTTTTTATCTATTATATTAATATTTTATTCTTTTATTTTATTACGTGTAGGTTTTTTTTTGAGTTAGTCCTCATTATAACTAGTAAATATAATTTAGTTTTAGACTCTTGTCACATTGTGGGATGTTTAGTGAATAATTGTTAATTAATTATTAGTTTTCGTTTTGGAATAATCATATACAAAAATATTGATGTTGAAATTATATTGTCAAACTCAGATGGCCACCAACAAAACTCATTTCTTTTAAAATGTTGGAAACTATATATATAGATATATATCTATTATCATTAGCTAATTTTTAATTTAATGCAACATTCATACTATTATTTCTCCATTACATTAGTGATCAGTCATTAATCTACATAAATAATGTCTTTCCACTAATTACGTTCATAAACATATCATTTTCAAGATAGATATCAACAATAATTAGGTGGATGGCAGGGATTTATCCTCCATGGAATATGGAAAAATATTCCTAATAGTATTCTTGCATTAATGGTTAACACTTATCTTCAAGTTAGTTATGGTCTTTTAATTAATTTATGTTAAATTAAACAACTAAAGAAAAATCAATATCAACACATGTCATATTGACGCATGGTGTGTGTATATATATATATCACATCGTTAATATTATATAGTTAGTGTATATGCCCTATAATATCATTAGGTAATTCTTATTTTAATGCAACATTCATACTATTATTTCTCCACTAATTTAGTGATGGGTCATTAATGTACATAAATAATGTCTTTCCACTAATTACATTCATAAGCATATCAATTTCAAAATAGGTATAAAAAAATAATTAGGTGGATGGTAGGGATTTAACCTCCATGGAATATGGAAAAATATTCATAGTAGTATTCCTGCATTAATGGTTAACACTTATCTTCAAGTTAGTTATGCTCTTTTACTTAATTTATGTTGAATTAAACAAATAAAGAAAATTCAATATCAACGCCTATCATATTACCTCGTGGTATTGATAAGCAATGGTATTTGCCCTCTCCTTATGGAAGTGGATTTAAACTCCATGGAATATGAACGGTATGGATAGTAATTATTGTTGATACTTATTTTAAACGAAAAAAAATTCATAATCTCATTTGGATTTTTATTACCAAGTTTGGGTGCAAAAACTCTTTTTATCTATTAAATTAATATTTTATTCTTTTATTTTATTACGTGTAGGTTTGTGTTTTTGAGTTAATCCTCATTATAACTAGTAAATATAATATAATTTTAGATACTTGTCACATTTTGGCGTGTTTAGTGAATAATTCTTAATTAATTATTGGCTTTCGTTTTGAAATATCCTATTTTAATGCAACATTCATACTATTATTTCTCCACTACTTTAGTGATGGGTCATTAATGTACATAAATAATGTCTTTCCACTAATTACATTCATAAGCATATCATTTTCAGAATAGGTATAAAAAACAATTAGATGGTAGGTAGGGATTTAACCTCCATGGAATATAGAAAAATATTCATAGTAGTATTCCTGCATTAGTTAGTTATTCTCTTTTAATTAATTTATGTCAAATTAAACAAATAAAGAAAATTCAATATCAATACCTATCATATTGCCGTGTGGTATTGACAAGCAATGGTATTTGCTCTTTCCTTTAGAAGTGGATTTAACCTTCGTGAAATATGGATGGTATGGATAGTAATTATTGTTGATATTTATTTTAAACAAAAAAAAATCATAATCTCTTTTGGATTTTTATTACCAAATTTGAGTGCAAAAAGCTTTTTTATTTATTATATTATATTTTATTCTTTTATTTCATTAATGTACATAAATAATGTCTTTCCACTAATTACATTCATAAGCATATCATTTTCATAATAGGTATAAAAAATAATTAGGTGGATGGTAGGGATTTAACCTCCATGGAATATGGAAAAATATTCATAGTAGTATTCTTGCATTAATGGTTAACACTTATCTTCAAGTTAGTTATGCTATTTTAATTAATTTATGTCAAATTAAACAAATAAAAAAAAATCAATATCAACACCTATCATATTGCCGCGTGGTATTGATAAGCAATGGTATTTTCCCTCTCCTTATAGAAGTGGATTTAACCTCCATGGAATATGGATGGTATGGATTGTAATTATTGTTGATAGTTATTTTAAACAAAAAAAAATCATAATCTTATTTGGATTTTTATTTTCAAATTCGGGTGCAAAAAGCCTTTTTATCCATTATATTAATATTTTATTCTTTTATTTTATTATGTGTAGATTTGTTTTTTGTGTTAATCCTCATTATAACTAGTAAATATAATCTAATTTTAGACACTTGCCACGTATGTTTAGTGAATGATTGTTAATTAATTATTCGTTTTCGTTTTCAAATAATCATATACAAAAATATTGATCTTGAAATTATATTGTCAAACTCAAATGGCCACCAACAGAACTCATTTCTTTTAAAATGTTGGATATATATATATAGACATCATTAATATCATATAGTTAGTGTATATGCTCTATAATACCATTAGGTAATTCTTATTTCAATGCAACATTCATACTATTATTTCTCCACTACTTTATTGATGGGTCATTAATGTACATAAATAATGTCTTTCCACTAATTACATTCATAAGCATTTCATTTTTAGAATAGGTATAAAAAATAATTAGGTGGATGGTAGGGATTTAACCTCCATGGAATATGGAAAAATATTCATAGTAGTATTCCTATGTTTAATGGTTAACACTTATCTTCAAGTTAGTTATGCTCTTTTAATTAATTTATGTTAAACTAAACAAATAAAAAAAATTAAGTATCAACGCATATCATATTGCCGTGTGGTATTGATAAGCAATGGTATTTTCCCATGATATTGTAATTAAAATTTTAAATAATATACTATTACTTTTATAATAAAAAATTATAATAATTTAGCTAATTTTTATGATTTATTTTAATCTAGGGGATGTAAAATGTATTATGGAGTAAATGTTTGATGTTTATCATGGATCGATCCCTCTAGACATTTATTATCAATTTAGTCTATATGGATGTGCTAATTTAATAATAACTACTTAAAATGAGTGACCGTCATCTTTCTACTACTAACCAAGTAATCAGTGATCAATGAGTTTACAAACAAAATAATTCACACACAAGATATGTTGTGTATAGATAAACACAATATTTTGACAATGTTTTATCCAACGTTTTTCATCTTTTCAATTTGATCCTATTATTAAACCATTAGAATTTACCTACCTAAAATTCCTTCTTTCATAACCCACGGGTTGTAGCTTAGATGCTATATTTTAAAAGCATTTTCATATGTAGATGTATTTATTATCTGAGTGTGCATCTTTACACAACTATTTATACTATTGGTTGTGAGTCCTTTCAAATTATATTGAATTTTCTAGTGGACTCACCAACCATCATCTAGAAAAAAATCTTGATGATGGGTGGTCAGTCCACTAGAAATGTAGGAAAATTCAAAATCCATACACAATTAAAATTCCAAAAGACCAACAACCAATATGTATTTATTATTTTTTTACACTTTTCACCATATTACTACCTCATTCAATGTGGTTTAAGACTTTTATTATTAGTTACTACAAGTGTATCCCCTCCTCAAGGATTTAGTAGTGTCCTATGCACATCAACTCCCATCACTTAATAATTATCAGCTAATATTATTTTAAGTGTTCAACACTATATCTAGTGGTATTTTTTCAATTAATTTTCCTCTTTTAACTATTTTGTGGGTTTCTATATCCATTACATCACCTAAAGGTTTATATCCATTAATATCTCTAATTAATTAGAAAGCTTTTCAAAATGCCTTGTTTTTCTGGCATACATTATTAAATTTATAGCTTGACTTCTCATTTACAAGCATGTTTGGACTTATGTACCAACACTTTCATCAAGTATTCATTTTTCACTCTATATTTCACTCTTAAACATGTCTATCATGTGGGATCCCTTTATCCTAAGCATCCTTTAAAGTATTTACCATTCCTTAAATCATGTGTATTTTTATTTAAACCTTTGTTTTATAGGATCTCTTGTTCCATGTCTATTTTCATGTCTAATCGATACGACATCATTATTGATATTTATTTTCAGTGGCCATCATACCTCCAATGGTCAATGCTCTTTACCATTTTGATGAATTATGTTCGTCTAGATCAAACCATGTACTATTAGATACCTAATCCTAGGAATTATGGCATATTGTAAATATTAATATACTTCTTTATTTAGGAGACATATGAAAATTCATGTGTAATCAAGAACAATGATCAGGCCTCTTGGAACATGAAACAAAAAATGTCATATCTCAATATGTAATATGTGGATCACATTAATAGAATTTATTTAAGCCTACAATTATTCAAGTTTTGTTAGTGCTATTAGAACCATGGTGCTTTTAGATGACTCAATGACATTTCCTACTCATTGGATCCTTTTTCAGTAGCTCTAGAATGGCCATCATCCATTTCCTTTTGAATTCCAAGACATATGGCTATTAAAAAATCAGTTGTTATAAAAGCATAACTAGTTTCTAAATTGGGCTTGCATGATTGTTGGAGCATTTATCTCTCCTGTAAATCACCCTTATCATCCCTTGAGTCAAATTCATATTGCTAGATCAAATTCATCCCTTGCCCATAGATGATACTCTTTGTTATTGTGCTTTTTGTTTGTATACCTTGACCTCTCATTTACAAGCATGTTTAGACTTATGTGCCAACACTTTCATCAATTATTCCTTTTGAACACTAGTTTTCCCTCTTAAACATGTCTATGATATGGGATCCCTCTATCCTAACTATTCCCTAAACTCCTTTCCATTCCTCAAATGATCTGTCTTTTTATTTAAACCCTTTGTTTATAGGGTCTCTTGTTCCATGTCTAGTTGAATGTCTAATCAGTACAACATCATTATTCATATTTATTTTCAGTGGACATGATAACTCCAATGGACAATGATCATTACCATTTTGATGAATTATGTTCTTCTATATCAAACCATGTACTATTAGATACCTAATCCTAGGGATTATGACATATTGTAAATATTATTATTAATATTCATTTAGGAGACATATGAAAAGTCATGTGTGATCAAGAACAATGATCAGGCATGTTTGAAAATGAAACAAAAAAATTAATATGTTAATTTATTAATATGTGGATCACATTAATAAAATTCATTTAAGCCTATGATTATTCAAGATTTGTCTGTGTTATTATAACCTTCATGGTTTTAGATGACTTAATGATATTTTCTACTCATTGACTCCTTTTTCGGTAGATCTAGAATGTCCATCATCCATTTCCCTTTGGATTCCAATATATATGGCTATTAAAAAACTATATGTTATAAAAGCACAGCTAGTTGCTAAATTGGGTTTTCATGATTTTTGGAGCATTTATATCTCCTGTAGATCACCATTATCATTCCTTTAGTCAAACTTGTATTGTTGGATCGAATTCATCCCATTCCACTAGATGATACTCAATTTTATCATGTGTGTTCAGTTTAAACCTTGACCTCTCAATTACAAACATGTTTAGACTTATGTACCAACATTTTCCACTCTAGTGTTACCTCTAAATTCCTTTTGCACTCTATTTTTCCCTCTTAAATATGTATATCTTGTGGGATCCCTCTATCGTAACTATCTCTTAAATTCCTTTCCATTCCTTAAATGATGTATCTTTTTATTTAAACATTTTTTTATAGGGTCTCTTCTTCCATGTCTAGCTGAATGTCTAATCGATACAACATCATTACTGATATTTATTTTTAGTAGCCATCATACCTCCAATGGACAATGCCCTTTACAATTTTGGTCAATTATGTTCTTCTATATCAAACCATGTACTATTACATAACTAATGCCATATGACCTAAAATATAAAGGGGAGTGTCTTGTACTCCTTGAATTTCGTCTGCCATTCCTTAATGCAATATTCAATCAAAGAGAAACCAGAAGACGTGGATAAGGATAATATTTTCAAAACTTTAATCCATAGTAGTAAATGAATAATGTCTTCATTAGATTCCTTACACAAATAACATCTTACAGGACCTTGAATCCCATACTGGTAGAGATTCTCCCAAGTTAGAATCTTGTCATTCCATGCAAGCCAACCAAAGAACTTCAATTTTAATGGCATGTTACACGACCCTATTATATTGAACCAAGGATCAATTTAGTGGTCTGTGGATTATAAGAAATATAATCATAAATCTCCTATACTAAAAAATTTCACTGGATAGGATGTCCACCCCGCTGAAGAGAATTGACACAACTCCTAATTGTAATACCATCCTTGTGCAATTTGTTGGTGTAATCTCCCTAAATAGAAATAGATTTCCCATTAATTCCCAATTCTGTACATTCTTATAGAAAGAACATTATAGTTCTATAGCCACTACATAATGAATTTGGGAGATATAAAAAATGTCCATGCCGTGAAGATGAGATAATATCTCAAAAGTAAGTGTATGATCACCATGGATACTACATGATACCATATGATAAATGTGTGAGTGATGAAAATAATAGAATTTGTTAATTTCTTATAAACTTCCTCTCATTTCCTTATGGAATTTTTAAGGTCCTCATTAATAATAAGAAATATTAAAGGATATGATGGTAAAATTTGCATCATAGTCACCTAGATGATCTGAAAAATATAAGGATTGACCAAATTGATAATAACATATAAATTTGATGAGCTTAGACAACCTTCAAGCCAACTCACAAACTCTAAATTAAAACTATATAACAAAAGAATGAGAATTAAGTACATGCAATTTTTCTTATCAAAGTCCTTAGACAAATCGAGCTTTATAATGGTGAATTTCAAGTTAGGATCCTACATTGGGGTCTCATGAAGCCTCATCGTGATATCTAAGGCCTCTTCTTGAGTCATTAACTTCTACTACGATAGCATGCTCCTTAAATGGGCGTTAGTGATGCTACAAACCATTCACGATGTTGTCCATCCGTCAAATTCATATTAGCTTTGCGAATCATACACTTCAACCTTTGATCCAACTCCCAAGGTGTCTCTCCTAGTAGCATCATGATTTAATTCAATCCAATGTTCGACTGTGCTTCAGACTTCAGCTTGCTAAATTCTATTTTTAGTGTTGCTTGGATATCTGTGCTTGCTGCATTTGGATTATCATTGGAGTGCTTAATATACTAGGTCAACGTGTGGTCTTGCAAGGCACTAACCAATGTCACTTTCTTTATATTGTCATCTATAATTCCCTGCGCTTCCCATATGGCACTTACCATGAACCAAAATTGGTTTTCATACTCATTTCCCAATCCCTTGAACACAAGAAACTTTATCGTGCTTGCCATATTGACTCGCAGTGGTGGCGGAGGTGGTATGGGTGAAGATGGAGGTGAAGGTGGTGAAGCTGGTGGTGGTTTGGGTGGGGGTGGTATTCGCGGAATTCTTTGCCTTTTCAGAAGGATCGCACTTCATGGAAAAACCTTCATGAGTTCTTCCTTGTCCCCTCGTAGAGGTGAAATCAAGGGGCTAGTTTTTGGTCCCTTATTTCCTTCGATCTTGTAAATTTTTTCACTTTGCGTAGCCCCGAATATCAAGGTGATTGCATAACCCTCTCTTCACACAAAAACGTTTTAATCCAATTATTCAAGGACTTTACGTACTTACCTCGCTATCCCTTTAGAAAGTGTCGCTCTGCCTCGTTGTAGCTCACTAAAGTGTCAACCGTAAACTAAGTAATGAATCTTCTTATAATTCGATCAAGCCAGTGATCAATAGCGCGCGCGATCTTATCCTCCAATGCTTCCAACTTTCACACTAACTCTGGGGTCGACACAATAGGTTTATCAAGTTTCCACCTTCCTTGGCTATCTGCTAGCTTCACGATCCACTCATACAGCTTAGTAGGAAAAGACGCAAAGAATTTTTCGTGGATATCTATGTACAGGTAGCTGTCTAACCACTCTTCTTTTATCAGTCATGGGTTTCTGTTCTCGTGCACCTCAAACTCATGAATCCTCCTGTCCAACCAACCTTCAATTTCCTCCTTAGTTGGATTCCAATGACATGACATCAGACATCTTTATGCACATTCTGGTTCTAGAAATGGGACCATTTGTTGGCTTGAGGGGGCCTAACATAGGTTCAGAGTTAATTAGCCAAAAAAATCCCTACAATATTGGCCCTTTTAGCATCAGCCCACGGTGCACGGACTGAAGTCTCACGCGAAGGAGTATGGGGGGATGCTAGAACCAAGTTTCCAAACCCTTGAGATGTCTAAGGGGTCGATTTAGTCCAACTGTGCCTACCTTCATGCAGGTTACTTTGCGCATTGTTTTGACCTATGATACGTTCATGATGTGTTATAATTGTCCTTCATACAACCCTATCTAGGGGGTTGAGGTGATTTCACGTTGTTATGGAAGTGTTATCTGCTATTTCCCCAAGTACACTGTGTATCTTAATTAGCCTCTTATAGATGTTAGTCAACTTCATGTAAACTAATACTTTAACTCACATTTATTTAATCTACACTGTTATATATGTTTGCAGACTATATAGACAATAGAAATGAAATTTATACCCAATAGATACAGAAAATAGGAAATAAATACTCAGAATTGATGTAAAACTTCTCTTTATTAATGCTTCAACAGTTATAGACTCAACTCACCCTGCGCACTTAGCTGCAGGGGTTTGCGCACTTAGTTGTGGACTACTAGGCCTCTGCGCACTCAATTGTAGAGCCTTCTCCTACTCTACAACCCAAAGACTCGACTCTACACTTAGATCTTCCACTATGTTTCTATTTGATGATCCCTTATTAAATTGGATTCTATATATCTCTCAACTGTAGGTTTTAACCCCGTACAGAAATTACCTGCATACGAATTCTAAAACACATAAAATAAAAAATGCGAGAGCATAACACATAAAAGACATATACACAAAGATTTTCCCCTGGATCCCAAAACCGGGACTACCATCTTGATTTTTCATCATTTTCCTTTCAATGTTATAATACATATTTATACATGCCGAAGCATCCAATACCATGGACCGAAAAAACCATCGTGTCCAATACCATGGATCGAAAATCATCGTGTCCAGAGACATGTGCGAAAATCATGAACAAAACAATAGGTGGGTCCGCCCAACCTAACATAGGCTCCAAAACCAAAATTTCCTGGGGCGTTGCCCCAGACCCCATAAAGTGGGGTTACGGGTACCCCTCAAATCCCCTGTGACCTCCCCCCCTCTAACTCCTGGTTAACTACGTGGGCTAGTCATGGAAAGAATATAAAACAACCCAACATTCTCCCACTTGTTGTTTTCTTTCCACAGGGGGCCACAAGAGAGCTTAGTCATTTGTCTGGCCCTGTAATGCCCATTGTTTCTCTACACCAAGAGAACTTCTCAGAGCTCACAGATGTTTTCAATGCATCTGCAGTATTCTTCAAAGTGTCCACCTTTACCAGCAACACCTTTTTGTCTTCTATAATATCCCTCACAAAGTGATACTAAACATCAATGTGCTTTGTCTTTGAATCATATGCAAGGTTCTTTTCCAAGAAAATTACACTTTGGTTATGACAATCTATCCTTATAGCTTCCTATACTAACCCCATACATGAACACAATCTCTGCAACCAAACTGATTCCTTGCTTGCATGAGTGGCTGCCATGTATTCTGCTTCTGTAGCTGATAGTGCCACTACAAATTGTTTCTTACTCATCCAATTGACTGCACCTCCAAATAGGTTAAATACATACCCACTTGTAGATCTTCTCTGACCCAGATCTCCAGCCCAGTCTGCATCAACAAAGCCACGAATATCCAACACTCTATCCAATCCTGGTCTTCCTTGGTAGCACAATCCATAATCACTGGTGCCACACAAATACCTGAAAACCCACTTCACTGTTGTCCAATGTTCCTTTCATGGATTTGACATAAACCTACTCAATACTCCCACTTCATGTGCAATGTCTGGTCTAGTATAGACCATTGCATACATAAGGCTACTGACTGCACTTGCATATGGAACACGGGACATGTCCTCTTCCTCTTCTTATGTCTTGGGACACTGTTCAACAGATAACCTTACACCTACAGGAATAGGAACCTTCACCAGTTTACTATCCTGCATATTAAACCTCTGTAGTATTGTCTCGACATACTTCCTTTGGTTTAAACAAAGCTTCCTCTTTTCCTGGTCCCTTTTAATTTCCATGCCCAAAATATAGTTTGCAGCGCCAAGATCTTTCATGTCGAATTTGGAGGACAATTGGGTCTTCAAATCCTGGATAATTTCTTTGTCATTTCCAACCAGCAACATACCATCCACACACAAGACCAGATAAATAACACGGTCACCAATTAATTTAAAATACACATAGTGATCTGCTTTGCTTCTAGTGAAGCCAAGTCCCCGTATAAATGTATCAAATTTCTGATACCACATCCTTGGTGACTGTTTTAACCCATATAGTGACTACTTTAACTTGCATACCAGTTCTTTCTTACCCTTCACCACAAAACCTTCAGGTTGCTTCATGTAGATCTCCTCCTCCAGATCCCCGTAAAGAAATGTTGTCTTCACATCCATCTCTTCTACCTCATAATTAAAAGCATCAACAATAGATAAAAGTAGACTAATAGAAGTTACCTTGGCAACCGGAGAAAAAATATCACCAAAATAAATTCCCGGCACCTGGGAATAACCTTTTGCTACCAACCGAACTTTGTATTTCTCCACCTTTCCTTCTACATTTGCCTTCTTCTTGAACACCCATTTGCTGCCAATGGGTTTCCTTCTAGCCGGCAACTCCACCAGATCCCAAGCCTCAATTTTGTGCAAAGATGCCATTTCATCAACCATGGCCTCTTTCTAGAGTTTGCCATCCTCTCATTCTACTGCTTTCTTCACAGTTTTGGGATCATCATCAGTAATATATAAAGAAAAATTTGAACAGAAAGCAGATGGACTATACCTTTCTAGCTGCCTTCTTTCTTGAACTAATCTTCTCACACCTGGAGTTTGTGGCTCTTCATCCTCTTATTCCTCCTCTGCTGTAGCGTTTGATTCTTCCTCCTTAAGCTCAAACTCTATCTTCTCAGGTTCCTTTGGTTGGACTTCATGTTTAATAACATCTTTTACCTCTCTGAACACCACATCTCAGTTGTACACAACCTTCCTTGTTACTAGGTTCCAATGCTTATAACCCTTTAAACCATCCTTATACCCAATAAAGATGCACTTTTCAGATTTACTATCAAACTTGTTTCTTTTCTCCTTTGGAGCATGTACATATGCATCACATCCAAATACCCTTAGGCGAAAGAGAGGGTTTCTTACTAGTCCATACCTCTTGTGGAGTCTTATCCTCCAACACTGAAGAAGGTGATCTATTAACCAGGTAACATGTTGTCTCCACTGCCTCTACCCAGAATTCTTGTCCTAACCCGACACCATTGAGCATGCTTCTTACCCTTTCCATCATCATCTTATTCACTCTCTCTGCAACTCCATTTTTTTGAGGTGTATATAGAGTAGTATTCTATCGTACTATACCACACTTCTTACAAAATTCTTCAAATTCCTTGTTGTAAAACTCTCCACCATTATCTGTCCTTAGCACCTTTATCTTCTTCTCTGTCTGATTTTCCATGAGAGCCTTAAATTAGTTAAACCTGTCAAAGACTTCAGATTTATTCTTAAGGAAATATATCCATGTATTCCTTGAGAAGTCATCTATAAATGATACATAGTACACAGACTTACCCAGTGATGGAACCTTCACAGGTCCAAACACATCATTGTGCACAAGTTCTAAGATTTGTTTCGCCCTCTTACTACCAGAGGGGAAACTCACATGATTTTTCTTCCCATATACGCAATTTTCACAGAAATCAAAATCCAGAGAGCTATTACTCATGCCTTCTACAACACCTTTACCATGAAGTATTCGGAGGCCCTTCTCTCTAATATGACCAAGCCTTTCATGCCACAGCATGGTCTTCTCTCTAGAGACCACTAGATTTTCTGCCACACTTTCAGGAACCACAGAACTGTTGCACCCATCAACAACCATGCTACCTTGTAGCTTGTAAAGAGTTCCAATCTAAACTCCCTGCATCAATACGAGTGCTCCCTGAACCATCTTGCAGGTATCCTTCTCGAACACTATTTTTACACCTGTATCATCCAGTTTACTTGTAGAAATAAGATTTCTAGCTAATGCAGGAATATGAAGAACACCCAGAAGTGTTTTAACCCTTCCACCTTGCAGCTTCAACTTTACTTTTCCACGACCTATGATTCTAGCCTTCCTTCCATCCCCCAAGAAGACATGACCACCATCATATTTCTCATACTCACAGAACCACTCTTTGTGGGGAGTGAAGTGAAAGGATGCACCTGAGTCAATCAACCATGCCTCATGATCTACATGTGTACTTGAAGAACCCAAGTACACATCCCCACCTTCATCTGAGGTGGTTTTTGCCTCTGGAGAAGGAGCATCATCAGATACCTTTCCTTTATCAGGAGCTTTAGATTTACAGTCCCTTTTCTAGTGCCCTTCCTTTACGCATTTCCAGCACACCACCTTTACAGGTTTTCCTAGAGATTTAGATCTCTCTCTAGATTTAGATCTCCCACTCGATGACTTATTTTTGTTTCTGTTCTGGGACCATCCTCCTACAGACAAGGCATCACCATTCTGGCTCTCCATATTTTTCTGTCTCATCTCCTCCCTCAGTAAGGATGAGACTATTTCATCAAACTGTAAGGCAGTTGCATTTCTACCTATTGCAATAACCAGACTATCCCATAAATCTGGTAGAGAACACAACAAATTGATGCACTTATCTTCATCTAAAATTTTAATATCAACAAATGCTAACTGACTTACCACAGTATTAAATGTGTTCAGATGCTCGATCACTAGGTCTCCATCTTTCATCCTCAGGTTATACAACTTTTTCCGTATGAATAGTTTATTCACCAGAGACTTAGATTGGTACAAAGTCCCTAACGTTTCCCACAAAGCCTTTGTTGTAACTTCCCCGGATACATTCAACAATACTAAATCTGAGACATGCAATCATATTGTTCTCTTTGCCTTCCGATCCAAATTCTTCCATTCTTCATTGAACACTCCTATTGATTAAGTACCCAGATCTACCACGATCCACTGATCTTTATCCACCAACAGATCCTCCATCTTGAGTTTCCACAACTCAAAACTCTGACCATTAAATTTCTCGATCTCTATCTTTCCACTACTTGCCATCTTCTTTCACCACCAGAATCGATCTCGCAAATCTCCCACTGAACATGGTCTACCATAGGCTCGAGCGGAACTCCTCAGCAACAAAGGCATCCCCTTGAAGCCAAAACAACTCTGATACCAAATGTAGGTTTTAACCCTGTACAGAAATTACCTGCATACGAATTCTAAAACACATAAAATAAACAACGCGAGAGCATAACACATAAAACACATATACACAAAGATTTTCCCTTGGATCCCAAAACTGAGACTACGAGCTTGATTTTTCATTATTTTCCTTTCAATGTTATAATACATATTTATACATGCTGAAGCATCCAATACCATGGACCAAAATCCATTGCATCCAAAAACATGAGTGAAAATCATGCACAAAACCATAGGTGGGTCCACCCAACCTAACATATGGTCCAAAACCAAAATTTTCTGGGGCACTGCCCCAAACCCCACAAAGTGGGGTTACGGGTACCCCTCAAACCCCCTATGACCTCCCCCCCTCCAACCCCCGATTAACTACGTGGGCTATTCCTGGAAAGAATATAACACAACCAAACATCAATTACTTAGAGCCTCTCTCTATTTATACAATCCCATGGTCCGCAGACCATTGTTTGATCTCTAAAGCCGACATTACATTACAAACTTGAGGGCAGACAACCCTATGACTCATTTACAACTTCGCGCTCTGCTCCCACAAAATATGGAGTCTGTACATCATATTTACACTTTTTAGCCAAAACTTGAGCTTTAATCCCCAAAAATTCCCTTCGGGTATCCCACACCCAACGCTTTTAGGCTGAAATATCCTCTAATAAAAGATGTCAAAATTACAACTGCACCTAAATTAAATTTTGTGAAATATCCTTTTGTCATTATAGTCACGAAATAATGTATCAAGAATGACAAAGAGTTGTCGAAAATTGGGTCAATATTTAGTAGTTTCCCTCCACATAATGGAGGAATCGATAGCCACCAAAGTCATGTCATCTAGGAAGTATATGATATTACATTAAAATGCACTAAACTAACTAAATTTTTACCTTTAGTATTGTCACTATAAAAATTTACACCTTTTTCCAAATATATGATTTTTCCTAGAATCAGGAAGATCATGCTACCTTGTGATCACACCCCTCATAGGCCATTACCACTTGTTAATGCTAATCTCCAATTGCAATATGTATAACCACATCAATTTTTATAAAGTATCAAATCTCACACTATTAACTAACATTAAGGACCCACTAAACAACTCGCATGGTCCTTTGTAAATGTTACCTTCACCCTCACTTTACAAGTTTATTTATAGAGAGGAAATTTCTTCTTTATTTATTGATATGGATTTTCCATCACTGTGGATTTCATTTTATCACTAATGTTTCCAATTATTAGAAATAACTTGAAGTCTTAGTGATACAAAGAAATCCCTAACATGGAAAAAAATAGAAATTTGGATACGGATAAAATCAAGCTCAAAAGCATTTTCAATTAAGAAAATTCCTTGCCAAACATGTACATGCACACATTTTGTGATCCTTACATCTTTGAAATTCACTCATATGTTTCTATATCTAACAATTTCATATCCAAAATTTTCACCCAATAAAATACTTGTTAAAAATAAATAAACTCCTTTCCACAAACCACTTTCTAAGAAAAATCATGTGAATGGAGGCTCCCAATTCCAACAACTAGGCTTCATCATTCCCTTGAGATCAATGGTAGAATTGATACATATATTATTTATTTTCTTATTTATTAAAATACCCTATTGAAAATTATTAATTTTTCTTTTCTTTGTTTTTGACTTTCAACCTTCTATTGGCTCTTCTTTTTCCCATTTTAGGTCATGTCCAGAAAATCCCATCTTTTATACTTCTCTTCCTACCTCCCAATCTACTTCCTAGTATAAAACTCCCAATGTATCTACTATTTGTTCTCTCCTAGAGAAACCTATGGTGATGAACTTTATTCTTAAATAATTGTATAAGTCTTTCCATATGTATTTTCTCATCACAAGGTTTCCACTCAATCAACTTGTGTCATCGTGCTTGAGTTCAAGAGATATTAAAGAATACCTCCAATACCACTAGATATTGATACAAAACTCTAAAATTCCTTTTGTTGAACTGCACTCCTAATGAAAATTTCTGATAAAAATAAGCCCTATGTTTAAAAGGACATTTTGGTTTAGCTCAGGTGGTTGGGAAAATTGATCTTATCCTCCCCAGTTCAGTTCAATGCCTAAAAGTGACATGTTGAGTTCATAATAATTATTTCTTATGATTGCCTTGAACCCATATTGTAATACGAATTTATATCGATGATGAATGTCCACACTTGACAACCATTACAACCATGATATTCACCCTCTGTCGGAATTTTTGAGTGAGTGATCAATCTTTACACTTGGCATTATAATGATTGGGAATGGACATGCATTAGATTTTGGATAATCACATTAACCACATGGTTCAAGCTAATATTAGGGAAATTTATCCCACTTTAATTCATTATTGCAATGTGGATCCTCCATGCAGATGCTTTCCATTGATGATGGTATCAGAGGATTCTTGTGTAAGTTTAATCATCAACCATTCACTAGAGAGTTTCTCAATTTGATCTTGGATTTTTATTTTTTCTTGGTTCATATTTTTATTGTTTCTTCTAGGAATCTACCTTTCATTTTTTCCTCCTTCTGTGAATTCATCTGTAACAAACAATTCCTAATTCCTTATTATGGCTATGGGGTGTAATTAGAGCCTACCTTCAAGTTTTATTATGAACATTAGCTTATCAAAAATCCATTTTCTTTAGTCACCTCAAAAAAAAAAATTGATACCACCATCTTCTTCTAATCATTGAGAAATTTCCAAATATTATAAGTTTCATTTCATTTTGAGCTCCATGCATAAATGTATGGTCATTAAAAAATTCACCAATAATGGCCACATCATTATATATACATGTCCAATTGTCGCCCTTGTATTGGCCCACCTATCATAGCAGTAGGTGTTTTCCATATAACACCATTATCACCCTTATCCAAATTTGTGGGGGTATGGATATACACCATGTCATTATACTTGAATGTTGACAGGAAAATGTCTAATATGGTTATTGTTGCATCTACTTTTTTAGGCATATAATACCTTACATTATAGTTGGCTTGTCTGGGCCTGACCCAGGTTCAGAGGTGATTTAGCCAAGCAAATACCGATACTATTGGCCCTTTTAGCAATAGTCCGTGGAGTGCAGATTGGGGTCTCACCCGAAGTAGTATGTGAGGGTGTTAGAACCAGGTTTCCGCACCCTTGGGATGTCTGGCGAGCTTCTGGCGGTCCGCGGCTATTAGTCACTCACAACTTGTGAGGCTGCCTTCGCATAGCCCTACTCAGGGCATGATCCATATTATACAAAAGTTCCTTACTTATTTAACCTATTATTACACGATTTCATAACTTATATGTGTAAGACTAGCGATAATTAACAGTATACCCTATAATCATATAAGTGTGCATGAAAAACAAAATAGTATAAATGTAAAGAAGGCAATACACAAGAAGATGCACAAAAGTTGGAATAAACTTCTCCTGATTGTTCTTCATTCAAGATTACAGACTCGACCCCGCACTACGCACTCAACTGCAGTGGTCTGCGCACTTAGCTACGAACTCTACTAGGGCTCTGCGCACTCAGCTGCAGAGCCCCTTCTTACTACTATGACCCAATACACTTAGACTCTTACTCTATGCTCGAACCATTCGTCGTCATCTATCTCTTCCATTCGCTATCTTTACACTTAGAGCCTCTCTCTATTTATACAATCCCATGGTCCATAGACCATGGGTAGGCTGACATGACATTACATTACATTACAATACTTAGGGTAGACAGCCCTATGACTCAACCTATACTTCATGCTCCGCACCCACAATTCACAGAGTCTTATAATACGTTTGACCAAAACTTCGGCTTTGAGCCTGAAAACATGCTGTTGGGGGATTCCATGCCCAACAAGCCCCCAACACAATCATCATGACTCATCCCCGAGTCACTCTGTCATCGCAGTGATCTTGGCATGGAGCCCCTTCAACTAGTCCCATACTGTTCGGAGGTCCGCAGTGCTCTGTTTTGTGGTTTGCTGGACCTACTGCATGTGCTCTTTCGATGCTTCGTTATGAGGATCAAATACCTGCCTTAGCACGTAGATCCCTTGCATCTATGCGAGCTTACACTTGATATCTACCATAATGGTGAAGGCCTCATCAATCCATGGCTGGACACACACTTTGAGAAGTTCCTCTTTCTATCTTGCAGCATCCACCTGCTCTTTCAATTCCCTTGCTCACTGCATCTCTGCAAGTCGTTGAGTGAGGACAACTGTCTGTGAAGTTGCCCTTACATTGTCGTATGTTGGGGTCCTCCTATAAGGATGTGAGGACTCCAAAGGCTTGGTCCAACATACTAGTACAGTCCTGCATGGCCTGCCTAATTTCTTCCAATCCTGTTTGAATAACGTTAACGTGCTTCTCTCTAACTTTCGGAGGAGTGGAAGGCTGCGCCTTCAGTCGCAACTCAGTAATCTAGAGATTCAACTCCAGCTGCACTCGCATTGTTTCCTTGCAGGTGTTTCAAACTCCATTTGCCAAATAGTGGATCCACATTTTTGTTGGTAGGTCTGCGGTGATGGCCAACTCTTGGAATCGTTGTCACACTTCATCAACTATCTACACTATCTGCTAGTTTTGTGACACCAGTTCATTATGTTGTAGGCTGAGTTGTTCAATGTTGATATTTTTCTCATTCATCACCTTAATCGCGTGACCCTCCTTGGTGTAGAGCTCTGTTTTTATGTGTCATGCAGTTGGTACAATGCGTCTGCCAAGTCCCTTGATCCTGCCAACCGTGGCTCTGTCAGTCTCATTCTCTGATGTTAGCGCCCCTTCTGGTGGCACTATGGTATTTTCCATCCTTCTGCGTAGCATCTGCTATGGTGTTTATGTGCCTGTTGTGGCATCGGTGACTACGATTCCTTCCTATGGGGGCCGCACCTATAGTTCTTGTAGTTGTGCCCTTAGGGCCCCCAACATAGTCTGCTGCTTCGACATGGCTTCTTGGAGCGCTTCCTTGGTGACCTCACGAACTGTGTTGCTAATTTCGTAGAGGTCACCTTATGTTAACATGATCGGGTCAACGGCCAATTTGGAGGCGTTGACCTTTTTTCGTGGACCCAAAACTTGGCCAACTGCATGACATGAAACTTGGCCTCATCCTTTCTTCTCTGTGCTGCTGTCCTATCCAGCTCCACCAAATCCGAGGCACGCCACTCGGGAGGCCATGATTCTAACACTGTAAAAATTGCATCATCAGTGGTGATGAAGGGGAGCTTAGTCCACTGCTACGCCGAATCCTTTCGTACCTTGATGTCAATATTGTGCATGTCTACCTTGAAGTCTAAAAATCTCCACAGACTATTATGCACTATGGGGGACAGACGCGACCACCTATTAATCCACATCCAGGTGCTTGCCTCCATCAGCAACCAAAATATCTTTGTCTTGAGAATCCACTTCGCGTCCTTGGTAGCCTAGAGTGACATGTACTTTGCAGCCTCTAGTAAGTCTTGTTCAATGCTTGAGAACTGACTGTCCTCTAGCAGTTCTCCTTCTAACAGAAAAATGGATAAAATTAACCACACGTAGTTGAAGGTTTTACCCTACTCCCAAGCTTCCTTGCAATTGGTCAAGAATTCCTCGCAGAGGAACTTGGCCTAGTTGAATTGGACCCCCTCTGCACATTTCTTGGCCAATGCAACTACTAGTGCTGGTACCTCATCATCGCGACATTTTCTCATTACCTTCCCAGCTAGGAGTTGGGTGGCTATGTGTACCCCTTTATCTTTGATGTTGTTGATTTCGTAACCCCTCTTTTTCTTCTCAAACTTGTATTTCTTCTTCATGGCTTCCATGAGAGCCAAATATCTACTTTTTCTTGCTATTGTTGCAGGGTCCTTTCCCTTACAGGGAAGCTAAGAAATTTTGTGGATGAGATCCATCGTGATGGGATTAGGCTCCTCCAACCATAAGTACCCATCGTGCACCAAGAAAAGTAGCTGCCTGATGACGAAAATAGTGATGGTCGTGCGGTGAAAGTGTGGAATCCACAACAAATGAAGCAATCTGACCTTCTCCACATAACGCAACCATTTTTGTGGCTCTAATGTTGTGACTAGCCCCTCTGTGCTCTGCTTCATGAGGCTATTCGTGTCTAAGTGTGGGAACTTCTCACTGTCTGCAAGGTCCTGATCTTTAAACTTCATTATGGGCATGTGGCCCAGGTGCAAACCCTCAAACACAATTCCATCAGGGAGGAACAGGGTCTGGAGTGAGATCTTGGTGGCATCCAGATCCTTAGGTATCTTAGTTTTCCCTTTTCGTGGAGGGATGTACTTGGGATATTTTGCTGCAAAGCACACTAGCTGGATGTCCTCTTCCATGTCCTCTGCTTCCTCTAGCTCATCGATGAGAGCGTGTAGATGCTCCTCCTCATCATCTGTCTCAATGGTGACATCCTTGCCCTTTTCTTCCATTGAGAGCTTACCAAACCATGGATTCCTCGTGGGCATGTGGACTGGTCCCGCAGCCTGCTTATCTTTCTTGGGTCTCGGCATCTGAGGTGATTTCAGGATTTCTGGTGTGACCCCAGTATCTTCGAGAACATCATGTACTATGGGGTTCTGCGTAGCCTCGTTGGTGGTTTCTTCTACAATGCCCAAACCTCTCCTGGTACCTACCATATTGTTTGAACTATTTATGGTCATTCATGAACTTCGGGGCTCAAATATCACTCGATGCTTAACACTTTGTTCTCTAATCAACTGCTCAAATCTTAAGTGACCAAGTGTTGTCTTGTGGCTAGTCCCTGGAGTTTTATAGCACCTTTTGAATTCAAATTTAAAAGTTCCTCCCAATTTTGCACCATCAATGATTTCTTGGCAGCAAATTGTCCCAACTCTTACCCTTAAGTCACATCTTAAATGCCCGCTACCTGCTCCCTTTTGCCTTAAATTGGACATCTCGTCATCAATAGTGACACCAACGGTCACTTCCCAGCCTATCTGCGTGGCAGCACAAACCCCCTTGTGCAAGTGCGAACCTTGTGACATGCTGATTTTGCGTGCATCTCCCTTATTGCACCACTCCGAAATAGACTCTTTTATAGTCCCACGCTCTCTTTCAACTACCTGGAGGACTGAGACAATGCTCTCTACGGCTAGTTAGGTGGTTGCACCAGTTGTGTGAGACTTCAACTAGCCTTCCAGTATAGTCCATGAAAACTCCTCAATTTCCCTCGCAACAGCCAGCACTGCACGTTCTACTGTATATAGTGCGCACCCCTAGTTACTCCGTTTGGTGAGGTTCCGTCGTAGCCATGGTAGCAGAGTCATAAATTCTCGGCGACAATCTTCTAATCCAATGCTATGATGATCTGCAGCTTGTGTTTTCATCCTTGGTTTATCGACAAGACATGTACTTGATCTTATTTTCTAGCCTCTTGATCTTGGCGTCCATTAAAATACTTTTCTTCTTCATCCCTACCCGACCTTTTTTGAGTTCGCAAAGTCTAAGGTTCCCTCACAAAATGGCTTCCATAATGTTTATGTGTTTGACCTTGCGTAGCTGTTTGATTTCTTCGTCATGGTCTTCACGCACTGTCACAATTGCGGGAGCTATTATGTGCAGATTCCTCTTTGCATTCTCTTCAGAAATTATGGTCTCTACTCTGTTTTGCACCTTTGGAATCGTTTCTGCGGTCAAGGTTTTGCACATGGTCCTATAGGCCCATCAAACCACTGGTACGTGTAGGTCTCAATCATTGTGTCTTGCATGGTGAACCCTGTTCAATACTTTGCACACCCTAGTGAATGCTTCTCCATGGATAATTGGTAGCACGTGTCACCTTTCCTGCTACTATTTTTTGTTCCGATTCTATATTCTGGGAGTGGTGCGCAGTTGTGCGGGTTGTATAGCATATGTCCATACCCATCAAGAAAGGTGGGCGAGAAGTTGTTCCACCCTGGTTGACTGGCTCTTGTTTCGAGCTGGGGTTTTCCAAAGTGTAGGTGCATCATCCTTCTGCATTTGTGCTAGTCCTCAAAGGTTCTCTGATGCATACCCCACCATTGTGTGGGTGTTGCATGCAACACCCACTTCAGAGCATCAAATTGTTGCTATTTTGGTACTGCGCTTTCAAATTTTCTCAGGAATTCATCCACCGCTAACAACCCATCGTATGTTGACAGATCCATTGCCTCCGTTGTCATGTAGCACACTGCTCGAACCATCATGCTGCAATTAAGCGTTGTTACTTCGTGCAGCCGATTCTACCATCGCTCTATCTCTTCATCTGAATCTGAATTGCAGGAAATTTCGTGCTCCCACGAAATCCTTCCATCTGTAGTCAGATTCACCCAATCCTCTTCTCACGCAGTTATCTTGTAAATACAATCAAGATCGTCATCACTATCATCGTCACACATCAGTTCAGTGTATCGCGCTCCTTCAGCTAGATCTAGCGATACTACTACGCGTAGTGACCTTTTCTCAAATATTATTTTGCGCTTCTTCAAATTTATGACTCCGTTCATATCAGTGGCCCAGTCTATTCCTAATAGCGTGGGATAGGGATTATTGTCATCGACAATCTCTATCACTTCAAAATCCGCCTGCGCACTCGCACCTTCAATATCTACTCTTACCCCTTGCAATCTTCCCATGGGCAAGATCTTCTATTGGTTTGCCATTCATAACTAAATCGAAGACCATTGTAGCGTGGGTCTGCCCATGCATTCCCATGCTTGTTTTCATAGTACATTCATGTCTGATCTGAGATCTAAGATTACTTGATCCATTTCAAACTCGTCGCTATGTGCAGTCAACCTCATTTCCCTTCCTATGTGCAATACATGCTTTCCAAGTTTCTGAACCACGTGCGGTTCTCCTGACCCCGCGCACCTAGTGATAAGTTCCTATAGTCCTTTTACTTCCTTGCTATCATGCAGCAGTTTCATGCATGTCTCTAGAAAGGTAGTGATCATTGAAGGATCCATTCCTAGTTATAGTTGATCCTTATTCCCTGAAGTGGAGGCCTCTGTGAAGCTCTTCTTAGTTTCCATGAATGTCTCCTTCACGCGTTCTTAATAAAATTTGGGTTCCTTTGTAGGAACTTTGTGAAACCATGAACTTTCTTCCGATTCTTTCCCTTTATCATCGTTAGTGGTCACACTTCTCTTAAGCATCATGTTTACATTCAGGTCTTCTTCACGCAACTCAGAGCTTATCATCTGCAAATTCTGAGTCGGAGGGGGCTGGAGTACCCCTTTTTTGCACATCCTCGCTATCAACAAAGGGAATTCTTCTGCCTCATGATCAAGCTGAGTACAGTACAAACATGATGCCATTTTTAGGTTTGTACAATCACAGGCATAGTGTCCTAGCCCTCTGTAATTGTAAAAAATTAGTTGTCTACGACCCCGTCCTAGTCCCATTCCACCTCGACCTTGATCGCGCCCCTAAAATCTAGTGTGCGCCATCCCCACATTTGGGTCGAGGGCTCTCGTTTCGGTCTACACCCTATAGATAGGATTCCAATCCATCATTATTTCGTAGCTTCTGTAGGTGTGCTCATCATGACCTACCGACCTGCAGAAGTTACAAAACAATTGTTGGGACATCTACATATACTTTTGCAATAGATGAAAATTATCTGTAGTGTGTTTTCCTCCTATCTAACAGATCATGCACCATAATGTAGGCGTTGTGCTTGGTCCTACCTATTCCTCAGGTCTTAACGGCGTCGGCCCTCCTCCTGCCAAGTAATTCACGAACACTGGAGAGTGGTACTTGTCATGCCCAGGGCCTTTGCATTTTATGCACAATACATCACAATGCACCTCTGGTCGGGTTGTACTATCTTATTTCAAACCCTACTTCTCCAAACACAGATTCTGCAGTTGGGAGTGGATTTGTTTGACTCCCAACCGAGGGTCTTGTATAGGGGTTTCATGAAATCTCATTTCCATCTCCAAAGTTTCATCCTAGGTGGAAAGTTTTTTCTGTGATGGCATCGTCCATAAGTGCGGCATTAGTGACGCTACAAACCATGCATAGTGCTATCCATCTATCAAAGTCATATTGGCTTTGTGAATCATACCCTTCATTCCTTAGTCCAGATCCCAGGGGGTCTCACCTGGGAGCATCATGATCTCCTTAAACCTGATAATTGATTGTGTCTCTAACTTTGGCATGCTGAATTCCCTGTTTAGAGCGGTCTCCTGCATTCAAATGCTTATTAGAATGATTGATGTACCATGTTAATGTGCGATGCTGCAACATGCTAACCAATGTAGCATTTTTGATATTATTATCCATGACTCCTTATGCTTCCCATACTGCCCTTACTATGAACTAGAACTGGTATGGATCTTCATTCCCTACTCCTCTGAACACCGGCAGTTTTTTATCGCACACACCATACTGAACTGTGGTGGTGGCATAGGTGGGGAGGGTGGAGATGGAGGTGATGGGGGTGAGACGGGTGGCGTTGTAGGTGGAGGTGGTAAGTGCGGAATTCACTTCCTTATCAAACTAATCACGCTTCTTAGAGAAAATTTCGCGAGCTTTTCCTCACTTTCCCATGAGGGTGAAATTAAGGGATTGGTTTCTAATTCTTCACTACCTCCACTTCTATAGATCTTCCCACTTTAGGTAGCCCCAAACATTAATTTATTCACATAACCCATCTTTCACACAATAGCATCTTAATCCAAGTGTTCAAAGATTTAATATACTTACCTCGCGGTCCTTTGAGGAAGTGTCGCTTTGCCTCACTGTAGCTAATGGTTGTATATACCGCAAACTCAGTGATAAATCCTCCTATAATTTAGTTGAGCTAGTGGTCCACAGCTCGTGGGATCTTATCTCATGACGGTTCTAGTCTGTGCACTAATTCCAGAGTCGACACTATTGGTTTCTCGAGCCTACACCTTGCTACACAGTAATTTGTCACTGACCTTGTATCCCGTGATCTCGGATAAAGTCAGTCCCAGAATGACATCTTCTTTGTGTCATACCTCAAATAAATATGTCAACATCTTCCAAATCATTCAAGAAGATTAACAATGCTCTTTAATCCTGAATATTGACCCTTTTTCACCCATGTTTCAAGATCGTCTCAAGACAACATCATGCTACATATGACGATTACCTGAAGTAAACTAGAACATCGCGAGACTATTGTAGGGGTACATATGTTCTCAGCGACGGTTAGAGTTTAGAGGTTGTTACAAGTCATCAATATCCTGCTTGAGATGATAGCTCTGAATACACCGTGATCCTGCAACGTTGTCTATGAGTCTTAGTGTGACAACCCAGATATGGCGAATTAGTTCAAACATAATGCTTCTCAGTGGTTCTGGAACTAGTCATTGGGTCAAGGGAGTTTGCCTTTCCTCATTTGAAATGGTGGTCCCACCTTTTGAGAAGCCTCCCATGAATATAAGATTGCTCTCCCTCATTTGTGGTGGTTCCTCCTCTTATAAAATAATTCCCCGTTGCTATGATTAGCTAGTTTTTTGGGTGTGAGCAAATTAGCAAGCTCTTAGTGTTGGATTGATAGTTTGCAGTGTGAATTGCTGATAGTTTAGCAATTGGTTGTGGATTATTAGTGTAAAATGGTGTTATAAGGAGGAAGATTGCGTTAGCCTGATACTAGTGCTTTTGAGTGAGAGAAAGTTATCAGACTTTCTAGGAGACCTTTGAGAGTGAATGCTTACAGAGACAGACTGACTGGACCCTTCAAGGAAGCTTGCAACGTCAAGGCATGGTTGTAATATTTACTTTTGCTCTTATTAATACAATCAATGGTGATTTCCTATATCATGTGTGAAATATATTTCATAGCTTATGGCTCCTTGACTTTGTAAGTGAATAGTTCATTGTTGTGCTCTATTATGTGTTTCGTTGTTCTCTTGTGTTGTTTCAGGTGAATCGCTCATCGAGGAGAAGGAAACGATAGTTGAAGCAGCATAACAAATACTTCATCGAACACCGGTTTGAGGTAGGTTCTTTCAACAATGACTGTTTAAGAAAATTAGTTGTTGTTTTGTCTTGTTGTGACTAGACCCACTCTAGGGCTAGAGGGGTTTCCTCTGTCCGTAGAGGGAACATTACCTACATTCCAAGTTGGAGACTCCACTGGGGAGTCCTTGGTGTCTTGTCATCTATTTTGCTCTTGCTTTGTTTTCAATTGAATTACATAGCGTCTCTTTGGTTTAGGACTGAGCCATCAGTGCTCTGGGTTACTTGAGTAAATCTGGTAGTCCCTTTCACTGTTTGGGTGATGAATCTAGTGTTTTTTAGGTGTTATTGCTTTGTTTTGCCTCTTATTTGAGATCGTCGTTGTTTAGCTCTTACCAGCTACACTTGTCCTCTTTCATTAAGTTGTACATCGCAGATATCCCGTCATATAGCTGTAACGATTCTTGAAATCAGACCATCACCGAAGATAGGTGTACTCTTGTGACGACGTTGCTCAGTTGTTAGCTTTGTGCTTGCGAAGATTTGTATTTCATCTCAAGTTGCTAGTTTAACCCCTGCGACGATTCTTGTGAGGTTGTTTTTCACAGCCTTGCAAGATTCGTCCACACCATCTGATTGGTTTGTTTGAAACTGTTCTACTGCTTGTCTTCTTTCTGATTGGTATCTAGTATTTGGTTATCAAACCATTTTCTCATGTTGATTTGATTTCCACACTATCAAACATAGATTACATTTGTTTGGATCAATCAAGCTTGTGTTTGCTTATTTCTCATTAAATTCCAAAAAATCAAGAATATTGCATTCATATAGCATACGAAAGTGAAATCGCATTTGCATTAGTGATTTTTTTCATGATTGATAAATTAGAATGAAAAGTTTAAATCTTTCATTAGTAGTTGTGAGATAAGTGCATTGATGCATTGTGTTTCCTAGTGATTGTGTTACTTGCATGCACTTCTTCTCTTGTATTTGCTTGTTATGGTTTGCATTCGCTTGGAAATGAATTCTTACCATCATTTACGTAGTTGTTCATCGAAAGGAATGGTCATTTAATCATTGTAGTTGCATCCTAGAAATTATTGAAATACACTCGGTAGGGCCTTGAAACCCAGACTTAAATCAAGATTAACTATTAAAATTTATTTAATGAACCTAAAAACATATTGGAACCTAATGCTCACATATCCAGAGGTCTAGGCTAGAGATGTGTTCCGTCGTCATTAAAACTAGTCACTATTGTTTTCACTAAGGTTGGGTGATTCCTCCTTCTGTGATTCAATAGCTACTAGTATGGATTCGTGCTCCACGTACCGTCGTGTATATGTTAGGACACCCCACTAGGTTATCATCCTATTATCCATAGGAAGCCAGTCTGCCGCCTTACGAATCATAATGAACAAAACACAGAATTCAGGAAGATTGACTATCGTATAAAAATTCCTTGGTCACTTCTCTTTCATTTGATCACCAAGCTGTATATGCAATTTTGCGATTTGTCTGGTAAAACTCTTGTCTAGTAGTCTAAAGCAGTCACTTTCATTCCTTTTCAACTCTTTAACTATGAAAGGATCATCTGAGCACTTGTCCTTTCAGGCTCATTAAACATTCGAAAGCAATAGAGTCACTTTACATCCTTTTCTCGACTATTAAAACATGAAAGGGTAGCATTCTATTTCTATGTCGTCAAATTAACTACGCACGAAATATTCTTGGTAACAATTGATTTCCTTCATGATTCTTTAGCATCGATCTCAATGGAACATTCCCGGAGTCTACCAGTCAAGGGTTCCCTTCAGATGGGAATCCTGGTCCTTTTTCTTCCTTCAAAAATGTTGGTGCTTCTTATATGGCGACGTTGTCCCTCCCTAGGTTAACCATTGGTTTACCTGTCTGGTTATTTTCAACTTCCGTAATCCCGAGTGTCTCAACTTCAGCTCCAAGGCATCCTTCCTTTGAATCATGTCAGGATGATTCTAGGGTTGAGCCTTCACCTCCTACCCCTATCTCTTCACCCTCCTCCTCTACTTCGCCTAGTGAAAGTATCGAATCCAATACCTAGGTGGCTGAGAAGAAGAACAGGAAGCTGAAGAAGAAACAGTTCGATCAGCGTGAGGCCAACCATGTGATTGTTGCTCTAAGTGCACCTCCCATTTGAAAACCTTTTGATACTTCACAGAAGGTCAAATTTCCTTGTAAGTTGTGCAAGGGTGACCATCTCCTTCGAGACTACCCTAGCATTCCCACAATCTTGGAAGTATGGTCTTCTATTCCGAATCAACCATCCTCATCAACCTCTCGTGATCATGTTGGTGCTATGCCTCCCACTAGTGATGACAAGAAGAAAGGGAAGGTTCGATTTCATTGTCAGTTATGTGAAGGAGTGCATCTTCTCACCTTTGTCTTCTCATGGACAAAGCTTCGAAATTTTTGGAAAACCTGGCAGTTCCTCAACCCCAAATTTCGGTTGGTTATTATAGGCTTTCTTCTGATCCTCCTCAAAATGGTAAATAGATTGACTTAGATTATTCTCTTTCCAATCCTTCTCTTCCTGAGCCTAACTATGTTATCTCTATTCCAAACCAACCATCAATCAAAGCAAGTGTCGGCTTGGTGCCACCACAAGTTGTTCCTTCGGTTCCAGAAGAACATCATGCTCATGATCATATGACTCATGTTCTTATGGCTTCTTGGGATTCTCATGAATTGAACCGTGACCCTCCTATCCCTGCTACTCCGAAGCGTCTTTCTTCTATTCCTGCAGTGCATGGGGGAAATCATATGATAGCCCCACCAAGTAGTTCGGTCATTACTTTTGATTGGAGTCACTTTACTGCTTTCCACCTCCCATTTTCTGTTTCATTTCAGATCACAATACACGCCTATAATATGGTAGTACCTGGCACTATTTTAGATGAAGGTGCATCTATTAGCCTCATGTCTTCCACTACCTGGCAAGCTTTGGGCTCCCCAAAGCTTGTGTTTGTCACCCAAAATCTGTTCCCTTTCAACGGAGGAGCCAGTCAACCCTTAGGGATCCTTCTGAAGTTCCCTATTACTTTGGGAGGTAAAACCATCTCTATAGACATGCTCGTCATCCAAGGAGCCTTGGATTTCAATCTTCTCCTTGGCCACGACTCTATTTATGTCATGGGAGCCCTTGTTTCTTCTCTTTTCTGTGTGGTTTGTTTTCCACACGATGGAAGAATTGTGACTATAGATCAATTATTGTTCCTTGGTAACCCCGTACCTCCTCTGCAACTGTCATCCCCTGTCGACTCTTGTTTCCCAACTGTGTCTTCCCCGCCACAGGTCAATTATGTGGCTACCCATTCCACCAACGTTGATGATCACGCCAATGATCTAATGCATCATGTGCTTGGGGCATTAGAACCTATTCTTTCATTAGAACCCGATGACCTGTATTCCTCCCGGAGCATGGTCCTTCCATCTAGTGAGAACCTCTTGGGATCCCTGTTTTCATATGGTCCATGAACAATTTTCCCAAGGATAGTTATTTTCTTGTGTCAACCTCATTAAAAAATGAAACAAGGAGTCCTGAGGATATTTTTTTTTCTTGTGTCAACCTTGTTAAAAAATGAAACAAGGAGTAGGGAGCATAGTTCCTTGTCTTTTCGACTTCTTTGTGATCCACCTGAAATCATCCAAACCTAGACATCCATTAGTATTAATCAACCTTGTCTAGCCACTGTTGATACCTTTATTGGATGTAGGACCGAAGAGATGACCATTTCCAATAGAAGTCAAAGTAAAAAAATTACCTTATTTCTTCTTGCCCATCCTAATATAGAAATCCCCTTATGCATAGAGATCCATATGAAGAGGAGGAATGTATTGAACCTTTATTAACAGTTGAACAGTCTAAATGTCTTCAATAGCAAACTAAAGATCACTTTTTGGACTGGTTCTTAACAGGACGTATTTATTTTCCACAATGGGAAGTCTAAATGGATGACTTCACAGTATATGGGGAAGATTTCCAACAAGATTTAGACAAGAGAAAGTTTTAATCATATTTCAAGAGACCAATGTTTCTCTTAGCAATGAAACATATAGAATGATTCTTACATAGGTTGTTGGGTTAGGCCATCATATTTATGGGACTAGGATAAGAGTAGATCCTACTAAGATCGAAATAATCGCTCAAATCAAAACTCCCAACTCTAAAAAAGAAGTTAAAAACTTTCTAGGGCATGCTAGATATTATAAAATATTTATTCAAATTTTTACAACAATAACCACCATTATGTTCAAAATTTTAACAAAAGATGCAGAATTCCAGTGGGACTCTCAATGTCAAATTTCCCTTGAAACTCTTAAATAAAAACTGACAATAACTTCGGTTCTAAGAGGACCAAATTGGTCCCTCCCTTTTCACATCTATACCGATGCCTTAGACGCATCTTTGGGGGTTCTTTTAGGCAAAAGAGAGAATCAAATTCTGTATGCCATCTATTTTGTTAGAAAAAATATCTCTCATACAAAACTAAATTACACAGTCACTAATAAAGAATTCTTATCAGTATTTCATGCCATTAATAAATGTAGACATTATATAACCGGTTACGATATTTTTGTACATAAAGATCATTCAACAATCATATTTTTAATGAATAAACCTATCACCAATGCTCGTGTTACTAGATGGTTGTTACTACTGCAAGAATTTAATATTACTATTATTGATATACCAGGAAAATATAATCTTGTCGCTTATTTTCTATCTCGACTTGTCCATACAGGTGACAGTGCACTAGTTACTTATGATTTTTCGGATGAAAAATTATTTTCTATTTCTACTTATACTCCTTGGTATGCATATGTAGCTAATTACCTAGTTAGAGGAAAGTTTCCACAAAAGATCTCTTCAAGGGAAAAATGGAGAAGCCTACAACTTAGTGCTAATTATATATGGAATGAAGATTATTTATACCATACTAGACTAGATATGGTGATTAGAAGACGTGTACGAGAATATGAGATGGAAGACACTCTAAAATCCTTCCATAACGAGCCATGTGGTGGAAATTTCGCCAAAAAAATAACTGCATACAAAGTGTTACAATCTCAGTATTACTGGCCCCCCATTTTCAAGGACACAAAGAAATATGTGGCCAGCGATGATGACTATTAAAGGATGGGGAAACCTATCCCAATAGTGAAATGCCTCTTCAAGCATAGGTAGTCATCAAACCTTTTGATAAATGGGCATTAGATTTTGTAGGACCAATTTCTCCTATGTTCAAAAATAAGATATATATTCTGGTATGTATGGACTATGTAACCAAATGTGTAGAGGCTACATTGTTATATTCTACTAATGAACAATCTGTTTCTAACTTTTTATTTGAAGAGACATTTACCCATTTTGGTGAACCAAGGAAATAGTAACTAGTTAAGGCACTCAATTCACTTCCACATTGGTGAAAGCTATTATAGAGCAATATAAAATCAGACACCGGAAATATAAACCTTACCACCTTGAGGAAAATGGATAGGTAGAGTCTACCAATAAAGTAATCGAGGCCATTCTCAGCAAGACAATACAATTGCATCATAAAGACTGGGTTGATAAGTTATCAGAAGATTTGTGGTCCTGGACAACCAGAATAAACACAATAGGACATTCTCCATATGAGTTGGTTTATGGAATTCCAAGTAAAAACCTTCAGAACTGCCATGCAACTAGGAATGGATTTAGATGAGGCACATAAACAAAGGCTAATGCAATTGAATGCATTGGATGAGATTAGGAAAGATGTTATTCAAAGGATGATGCTTGTTCAAGGTCAGAGAACCAAATGGCATGATAAGTTTATTAAAAAGAAACCTCTTCAACCAGGTGACTTGACTATGATGTATGACATCCAATTTAAGGATTTCAAAGGAAAATTGACAACACGGTGGCTTGGACATTATGAGGTAGATACAATCTATGACAATGGATCGGTCAAGATAAAAACTATCGATGCATATCAAACTTCCTTTGTTGTGAATGGACATCAATTGGAATTTTATCGTAAGCCAATGTATAAATAATATTTCACCAAACATTTTCTTCAAAATCATGAAATTCATTTGGTTAGGAAGGGGATTTATCCTCTTGTTGATCCACCACTGTAAGTTTTTTGTATAATTTAATTTGATTTTGTACATATATGTATATAGGTGTGTTGTTGGGTAATGATTTTGGTATTACTAACTATGTTACCTTCCTTGTAGATAGACAATAAATAAGGACTTTACCAGGTGTAATTTTATTCCTTTAACCAACTTTGGTAAATTATATATGGAAAAGGAACCCATGGAGTTTTCTTTAATTTTTTCAGACTCCTTAAAGAAAACACCGATGAGCATGAAATAGCCCGGGCTTCAGAAAAATCCACGAGTAAGTGAAATAAAGTTTTCTTTAAGATTTTTAGACTCCTAAAAAAAAAAAATACTGGTGAGCATTAACTAATCTAGACTCGTGAAAAATACGCATAAAGGTAGTAGTTAGGTTTATTTTTCAATAAAATGGAAATGGTAATAGGAGCAGTGGTTTGTTTGGTTCCAAAAAGAGGAGAATTAGGGGAATTTTGAGGTCTAAACTGGGCCTCCTAAGTAAATTATAAAATAATAGTGGAAATTTTAAAATAAGATTATATTACATCATCAAATGTTAGAGGGAAAAAATAAAAAATAAAAATAAAAAACTATTTTTTCAACTCATATTTTAAACTTATCCCCTTATGGGTTTACTCAAATTTCAAGTGGAAACATTCATTGGATGCAAAATCTGACTCCTCATCCAATGAGTACCCATGTTGAATACATTCAATGGACCTTGCTACACAAAAAATGAGAAATACATGAAACACGTGATTGCAATCACATTTTTTAATTTATTGTAATTTTTCGTCTAGTAGGGTCCATTGAAAGTATTCAACATGAGTAATCTTTGGATGAGGAATTATATTTTTCATCCAAGGAGTACTCGTGCTCGAAATTTAATTAAACTCTTAGGGAGATAAGTTGAAAATACGAGGTGAAAAGTAGTTTTATTATTTTATTATTTTTTAATCCTTTTAATCTTTTACTCCTAAAATGTTGAATCATCCCCCATTGTTGATATCATCATCTTGATAATAGTCAATTCCATTGCAATATATCTAGATGTTGTTTTGTTGTGCTCTATCTTGTTTCTGTGCCCACTTCTAATTAGATGGTGTTACAATTGGGACCACCGATATGTGCAATGCATGCCTCGATAGTGGTTAGTTATATTTTTCTATGTTAACTATTAGATGCATGAACACAAATATTTCTACATTTTCCTTAACAAGGGAAGGGGACCTGGCTTTCACTTTCCAAAATAATGTCCTGAACTGATTGATTAGAGTTTTATATGCATAATAGTGAAGAGAACTAGTAAGTTATTCTTGTTCAAAAAAACTATGTGAACAAACACAATAATGGTCTGGATGAAACAATGTCCAACCTAGATGGTTCAAAGCATAATTTCTCAGTGACTGTAAACCTTAATTTCCTGGTGGGATAGGTAATCCTTATTATTATTATGGGATAGGGTACATAAGGTTTCAATGATAATTACATTACTTGAATTAATAGTTTAAACAGGGTTTGTTCATGTATTTGAATTTTACTCAATTTTTTGAATTTGCTGCTTAAGGCATATTTACGCAGTGGAAGAGAAAGCTTGATCAAGATATAGCTCGATTGAGGTCCCTTTTTGAAAACCCTGCCAAATGAAAAAGGTCACTCAATCGAGAAATATTTAAGCACTCAAATTACTCAATCGAGGGCTAAAATATTCCTCGATTGAGCACCTAAAAAATGCACCATCGCTCTTTATCTTTTAGCTTTTCCTCCCTCTCGCTTACAAAAAGTGTAACCTACCTCCGTTAGTTCATCTGCTTCTTTCATTAATAATTGAAAATAGCATACGTATACAAACTTTTTGTTTTATCTATTCCAAATTTTGACACGTTAATGGAATTTTCTTTATAAAACCTAATAATTCTACATAATTAATTATGACAAATCAAGTGGATGAAAATGGTGTCATGACAATCTCAAACATTTGTATAGAAAATATTTCCCCAAAGGTTGATACTAGGTCGATGGAAAAAAGGGTACAATTTACATTGATATGATAACATCACATGAGCATTCTCACCAAAATAATTATGTAATGGACACCAAGTAAAAATAATCAAAATATAATTTGGAATAATGAAGATAGAAAAAGACAATATAAAACACAATGTTGAGAGTGTGAGTTATGTCGAAGGAATATTTACAAAATAACTCACATACTTGTGACATTTTAAGTATTTCTATGATGTAAGAAATAATACAATAAGAGTTGAGATTTATGATCTATTACTTTAGTTAAAACTATTAATTATTGCAAGTCAATTCCTCCTCTTTCTTCTATCCTTAAGTGTGAGCATTATTGATATTTCCTTTGTAATCAAAAATTAGTGTTTGCAAATAATATAACGTGGTTGGTAGGAAAGTTATATCATAGTCATTTGTTTGTATGTGTGGATGTTATCCATTTACAATAGTAGTTAGGGTGACCACCCTTATTATATGTCGCTTTAAATATTTATGAAAATATATAATTCATTAATTAGATGTTGACACTTGAATCTATTTTTCTTCTCTTTCATATTTATATATTTAGAAATGTACCTATTAGTGATATGTGCGCACATACATAATACAATGTTGTGCAATATTAGAGTTTACTTTCAAACCATAATCATAAATACGTTAGTGAATTGGGTTATTCTAGTGTGTGTGCAATTTTAATGTGTTACAACTGATTTAGTTATTCATATGTCCAAGTATTTAACACATATATTTTCATTCAAAAGTGGAAATTTTCATCCTAGTTCTAAATTATTTATTTTAATTTCCATTAAAACTAAAATCACATTGTGAAGAAAAGAATCATGGCTGTTTGGAAAGAATATTATGGCAGTGAAAAGATAAGGCGTATTTTAAACAATTTAGTTATCTCAATGATTCTTTGTAGTTGTGAATTTTGTACCTACAACATGTTTTGTGAAACTTGGAATAAAATTGAGCAAATTTAGATCCTATAATTTTAAAATCAAAATTAATGCTACTCTTCCTCATACCTTGATTGAAGTTGGATGTATTTTAATGACATCTAAAACTATGTCTCAATGTTTAAATTATAATCACAAATTTCTCAAGGTGAGCAAAGGTAGACTCTCGATATTTCTTTGAACTATCTCCAAATGGCTAAAAGTGGTTTCGAATAAGATTCTAAGCATTGAATTGATTTTACACATAAAAGAACACAATCAAATTATTAGTATCAACAAATAAAATATTCCATTGCTATGAAGTTTAAATAAAGGATTTGAAATGTTCCAAGAAAACATTAATAAGAGATAGTGTTTTTTTTTTTTTTTTGAATTAAATTATTATATTATGTACAAGAAACCAAAATACAATTACATTCAAGCTAACAGAGGGATCCTACTGCCAGAGATAATGGCAGAGAGGATCGACCAGGTGTAGCTAGGAGACAGACTGCCTATTGCATGCGCTTGAGACCCAAAAAAATTCCCACGCAGGGGAGAACCAGACTAATAGTCTCGCCATCCACCAAAATAGAGGACCAGACCCATATGTTGAAAAATATTCCCACGCAGGGGAGAGCCAAACTAACCTTCTTTCCATCCCCAGAACAGAGGACCTGACCCCCAAAATAACCAACTCATAGACAATAAGACACGTAGACAAAAAGACCTACCTAGACAATATGACACGTAAGCAACCAAAGACAAGTGGACAAAGAAACCTGACCAAAGAGACCATGAGCCAAAACCAGAACCAAGCAACAGAGCCTGAATCGAAGCGGCGAGCTATTCCTCCGGCTCCTCCTCCACGACTGGACAAGGTCTGTAATAATCCTCGTCCTGCACCGTGGTTTCAGCTTCCTCGACAGCTGCAGGTTGACGCTGGCTGTTTTCCTTCTGTGGATTCGGCAAATCTACAACTTTGCCTTTATCTGCCTAGGCCAAATTGGCTTCTTGGGTCTCGTCCCTCGGAGGAGCAAACTCAGGCAGAGCACTAGAGCTGCCACCGTCCACAGGTTCATCAATGAACAGAACTAAAATGTGGGCGTTTATACACGGGCGGTTCAGGTGACTTTCGAAGGAGAAGATAGTGGAGCCAAAGAAGGGAGCAGTTGAGGTTCCAGGGGAGCTAGCCTCCAGGAATTGGTTAGGCCGGGAGGGATTGGAGGCAGCAGAGCTAGGGCAATGGCAGAAGCAATGACAATGAGGGCAGTGGCAAGGTGGACAGGTCTCCTCATCAGCTGGGCGCCTCGAGGTCCCTCCTCTACTGGTGCCCCGACGGCTCAGCAGCCTTTGACGCTCACAGACCATGTTAGCAGGGTAATGCAGAGAATAATCAACCTGGACGAGCAGGCTTGGGCTGTAATAGAACAGGGCAGAGCCCGAATTAACCAGGACCTACAACCGAATTAACCAGGAATCATGCAGCATGTGGTCAGGGACACAGAGGGGGCCTCTGTATATAGAGCTCCCAACTCTACCTCGGAGGTTGTCCACCATTAAGGTGGCCATCACATCCATCGCAGAGCCGAGTTGAACAGCGCAATCAAGTGAGGTCGGGGCATTAATGCACCCAGCCTGCCATCCTGTGGCTATTAAAGCCACCTTCCGGGAGCGACCTGCTCCACCGCTTCCCAAGTAAACATGGCACATGGTTGGCATGTGGCCTCCACGAGACCCCGGTCCTGTCAACCACCTTGAGCTAGCTGGCACCCACATCCAGCGATTAATAAGAGATAGTTGAAATACTAAAATAATTTTATTAAAATCCTAATTTGGTTGATCGCTAATATTTTTGTAGAATGTTTTCTTCTAAGAAAAAATGAAGAATATTATAATTCGAACCAATTTTCATTACTTCTATGTTCATTTTCCCCAAACACCTTTAGCTAATAAAATTTGTAAAATTTGTGTTAGAAAGGACTTTCACAATGATCACCATTTTCTTCCAAAGTGTCTTACCGTCAATAATACAAGGCATAACATTCATCCAAGTTACTTAACTACTTTTCAAAATGTGCTCAATTACAAAATCCATAATCATATTAATATTTTTGTTTCCTCTATGTTTAAATATAATAAAATTTTAAAATAGTTAATGCAATTCAATTTAATCGTATTCTAAACCTTATTCTTCTTTGGGTACAAACCTTAAAGGTCACGGGGGTACAATATACATCATTAGCATGTTAATCCTATGTAAATGTTCAAACTAATGGCATGTCTTTTCCATTATACATTTAGAAATTTTCCTTAACTAATAAGTATGGATTGTGATATGCATTTTTCACTTGCATATTAAAATTCATTTTTCAATTTCAAGGATATTTTTCTTTTTCTTTTTTGAATTATCTCATCAGTCTTTCTAGATGTAAGGTAATAATGGAAACTACTAAAATGCATAGATTACTCATGTGATACATAATGTTCATGACTACAATATATATTAATTAGTGTACATAAATTAGGTGTAATAATTATGTTTTGGATAGAAAAAGCGCTTGAATAGATTAACAAGGAGAGAGGATTTTAATTCACTCACACACACACACACACACACACACACACACACACACACACACACACACATATATATATATAACCATTCCAATGAGGAGATGTTGAGGAACATGTGGAACAATTATTTGAAGAATTTAAGATAATGTTATCCATTTTGGAAAGTTTTGTTGATGCACTTGAAAATTGCACCTTGTTCAGAACTATAATGATTGATAGATGAGATTGACAATTTTGTACTAGGAGAAATATTAACTCAATAATAACTTATATACCATTAATTTAAAGTTGGGTATTAAGGATTGTAGGCATCAATTTGTTCTGGAACATTGGAGTGGCCTACATATCTAAATCCAAATACAAATGTAATTTTTGGACATCTTTTCATTAAGAGATTTATATGTGTTTTCTATTAATATTGAGAAAAATATTACACAAAAGGGGAAGGGGGAACTCAGGGGAGCTCAGTTTTATAAAGGCCAATAAGAAAACCATTCCAAGCCACACATAAGTAGCATGAGTCTAAAGGACATTGGAAAGCAATGTGACATTCACAAAATCCCCTTATGCGTGTCATTAATCAATTCTATTATAAAGGATCATTGTTAGCTAAGTTGAAGACTCAATATCAAACTTGTAAGTCAATTAAGGAAAAATGCAAATTAATAACATAGTACCCAAATATTTCGTGAGTAACATAGAGATCTAATATAGGGAACTAGAGGAATATAATGAATGTGAGAAATTTTTCACTTATAGATGTGGGTGAAAGGGGCTCAATTAAATTTCATCATTAAGAACACCAACCAAAAGAATATTATCTTTAATGTTGCATGGCATCAATCACTTTATTGTGTGACTTTCCCTTCTCTAATCATGATATTCTTCTATTATAATCATGTATGTAGAAGCATCAAGATATTAATAAGTCTAGAATTCTTAATTTCATTATGAAGTATGGGTTAATTTTTCTTTTAACATTTCCTATAATTAATAAAATAAATCATAGTTTCAAAATTTCATAAGTTTTCAAACATAAACCTTTGATTCTACTTTCTTTATAACTGGTTAATCAAAGATAGTGTTATTATATGGGTTTGTATTTACACTAGCATATTACAATTCATCCAATAGGTAAAATACATATTATTATTTCTCAATCTCACATCCCACCCAATTTGGAATTAGTCAACATTCTAGCAAATGTAACTTTTGAAAGGGATAAGGACAAGTCATAAAACACACAAGGGTTATATGACATGGTAAGCATTTAATTAGCACAATATATTCGTTGTAATAACTAATATTCACAAGACCAAAACAATTAGTTCCGTGAGTGAGAATGACGTATTTGTTAGTGATGGGGAAGGCTCAATTTCATCCCATATTTTCATGGATATAGTACAAAAATACTTTTTGTATACTTTTATTGATAAAATGTGTGATAAAGAAGATATTGAGAATAATTATGATCACACTAGTCACTTATTTTAATAGATTTAAAATAGTTTTCCCATTACAAGATAAGCTTAAATCATAAAAATCCCATACAAATTTTAGATTGCAAGATAGCTCATGCAGCTTCCAAAATATTCCCCCTAACAAATCAAAGAGAGTTTAATCGTTTGAGTATCATTACACAAAGAATGAGTTGATATTTCCATAACTCAAATGCACATGGAATTGAGGTTATGAGATTAAACGTGAAATAGAACATGGAACTCAAATTCACATCGAATTCAAGATACTATATTACTGATGCAAAAACTAAGATAAATGGGTATTTACAAATAATTCATGTTTAACAAATAAAAAGGGACTAAGTTTTAGACACACAAATTAGGATAATTTAAATAATTTTAACACACAAATCAAGCTTTATCAAAAGGGACTAAGTTTTAGACACACAAATTAGGATAAGTTAAAAAATTTTAACACAAAAATCAGGTTTTATAATTTTTGTTACTCAAATTGACATTGAATTCAATTTACAAAACAGGTAATGCAAAACCTAACATATTAATGTTGGAATTTAGAAGAAGACTTCAACTCTTAACAAATCAAAGAGGGCTTGACAGAATTAACTCCAAGCCCTTTCACATTTTTACAGAGAGATTGAGCTCTTTTATTTCCATAACTCAAATCCACATTTTCGATTGTGATACCTTGACATGGAACATTTTCACTACATGCTAAATTAATGGCCTCCTCTGTTGTTGAAGTTCCAGTTATATTTTTGTACAACACACTGCTAATCTGCACATTCATATTAGATTTCTGCAAAAGTACAATCAATATTAAGAACAAAATAATCAAAAAAATTTACAGTGAATTTCAACAAGAAAGTTAGAAATCTTGAAAGTAGTAGTTATATAATGTTTCAAGTTCAATATAAAAAGTAAGAAAAAGAAAAAAAAAATATTAAAAATACATGGTAATTATTACCTTGGTCGTACAATGTGGGCAATAGTATTGGTCAATGATGATTGGATTCCCTACATCGTTTATTTGTATATTCTCAAATGTTATGCAGTTAGCAAATCCTCTTCCTCCTGGAAATGTTTTTATTCTAACTCCATTTTGAGTTCCAGTAAGAAAAGCTCCGTTTATAGTGACATTGCTAACTCCATGAAGGGAAAGATATCCACCCAGGCTTCCCAAACTGTATAATAAGAACACAAAACTCACAATAACAACACAAACACCAAGCTTGTTGTCAGCAAAATCGTGCAATGCATTGAATTCTCATATCCTTCGTCTCATTAAAATTTTATCAAATTATTTCACCTGATTCCATGGCCTGGTCCACAAGTAACCTGTTCAATGTAAAAATTGGAAGTTCCTTCCAAAATACCAATGCAATCATCTCCTGCATGGCCAAATTTAAGGCATAAAATCTTAAATTTTAATATCCATCCTAAATATTAATGGGAAATATGATAGAATGGTTCCAATAATTATTCCAAAAATCTTAAAATAGTAGTAGGAAATATGATACATGTTCCTATGTTTAGATTTCCAAGATGGACATTGGAAGAATCGATGTGAATTCCATCGGTGTTGGGGCTATCACTCGGGGTCTATCACTCGGGGTCTTAAGAGTCAATCCCTGTGCCAGAACATTGTTACAACTATCCATGCTAATATGGAAATGCTTGCTGTTAATTGAAATAATATCTCTCAACACAGTGTTGGCCAATTTTAAAGACTGCGCATTATCATTCCACAATGTCAAAATAAAGCTCTTCTAATCATTCAACACTAAAAATAAATGTGTGAATTTTTTTTAAAGACTGTGCATCATCATTCCGCAATATCCAAATAAATCTCTTTTAATCATTCAACACTCAAAATTAATGTGTGAAAAAATGGTCATTCCGCAATGTCAAAATAAAGCTCTTCTAATCATTTAACACTCAAAATTAATGTGTGAAAAAATGGTTAGAGAAATTACCGTAGGCCCAGATTGACACTACTAAACAAACAATATATTAGTATATGTCATCCAAATCACTATGAAACAACTCATTTTTCACAATAATTTTATACGTACTCTATTATTTGTACACTTGCTCGACCACGAGGCTCCTTGTCCATCCAAGGATCCCCCACCATTAACTGTTAGACCAGTAATGCTATCGAACTGCAACCAGTAGAGTTGATTTGAGGGAAACTCCATTGGTGCAATGAGGTCACCAGTTATCTATCAAAAACACATATTTAATAAATCTAGATGATCACGATAAGGAAAAATATAACTCTTGGTAAGAAGAAGGAATGAACATTAGTAGTTTACTTGCAATACTATATTAGCATTCTTACACGGTCCCTTGAAAGAAACCGGAGAGACCAAAAACTTTTCTTTTGGAATATAAAAGGTAGAAGGTCCAGTAGAAGAACAAGCTGCATTCCAAGCTGACGAAAAAAGCCTATATATAACGAGCAAACAACAAATTCAAGTTGCATTCCAAGCTGAAGAAAAAGCCTATATATAACGAACAAACAACAAATTTAATTTCATTGATTTAAGTTCTCTTCACCTGGCTATTGTCAGTGATACCATCAGCTTTTGCGTTGAACATTATGCATAACACTAGAATCCATTTTGTTATCTAAATGGATACTTACTGAACTCACAATTGAAAACATAAAAAAAGTATTGAAAATCACAGCAAATAAGAAAAAACAACTCTTCATTGTTAGAACTCAATCACAACTCCCCTTCAGAAATATGCACTAATCTTGCTAATATGTTGCGCAACTATTCTTCACAAAATCACTAAATTACATAAGTTTGTAATTCACCAATTGTTACACAGTGATGGTCATCCATGAAACCCCCTATTCTATATATAGGGTAGCATTCCACTTCTCAACTAATTTTTAGTATTTATATTATATTAATGTGTTCCATTATGTTACTATTTTTAAGTTAATATTAAGATTAAAAAAATAAATTAGGATTAATATTTTTATCATGTTAATATTCATAACTTCATTTTTTGTAATTTATCCATTAAAGTAATTTTTAAATTGATATTTTATATTTCATAGGAGGAATTTATAAATTAATATTTAATATTTTGTAGTATTAATGCATTCCATTACTTTACTATATTGCATTAAGTTCATATTATACTAAATTTACTTTACAAAATTAATATTTTATCTTTTAACATGTTAGTTTTTTTTTTAATTTTATTTCTTTTAACATGTTAGTTTTTTTTTTTTTTTCCTTTCAAGTTAATGATAGGGATTTAACCTCCATGGAATATGAATGGTAGGGATAGTAATTATTGTTGATACTTATTTTAAAAAATAAAAATAAAAAGTGGAATTACTTCTTTAAAAAAGAAAAAAGAAAAAAGAAAAAAAATTCATAATCTCATTTGGATTTTTATTACCAAATTCGGGTGCAAAAAGCCTTTTATCTATTATTTAATATTTTATTCTTTATTTTATTACGTGTAGGTTTGTGTTTTTTGAGTAATCCTATTATAACTAGTAATATAATTTAGTTAGACACTTATCACATTCTATTAGTTGATATTGTAATTAATATTGTTTCTTTTGAAATATCATATACCGATATATTGATGTTGAAATTATATTATCAAACCAAATGGCACACAAAACTCATTTCTTAAAATGTTGGAAAATTATATAATATACTATATTATATATATATATATATATATATATATATATATATATATATTATTAGCTAATTTTTATTTTAATGCAACATTCATATGATTATTTCTCCATTACATTAGTCATGGGTCATTAATCTACATAAATAATGTCTTTCCACTAACTATGTTCATAAGCATACTATTTTCAAGATAGATATCAACAATAATTAGGTGGATGGTAGGGATTTATCCTCCATGGAATATGGAAAAATACTCATAATAGTATTCTTGCATATCATTTTCAAGATAGATATCAACAATAATTAGGTGGATGGTAGGGATTTATCCTCCATGGAATGTGGAAAAATATTCATAATAGTATTCTTGCATTAATGGTTAACACTTATCTTCAAGTTAGTTATGGTCTTTTAATTAATTTATGTCAAATTAAACAACTAAAGAAAATTCAATATCAACAAGTAGTGGTATATATGTGTGTGTGTGTGTGTATATATATATATATACATATATATATCACATCGTTAATATTATATAGTTAGTGTATATGCCATATAATATCATTAGGTAATTCTTATTTTAATGCAACATTCATACTATTATTTCTCCTCTACTTTAGTGATGGGTCATTAATGTACATAAATAATGTCTTTCCACTAATTACATTCATAAGCATATCATTTTCAAAATAGGTATAAAAAATAATTAGGTTGATGGTAGGGAGGGATTTAACCTCCATGGAATATAGAAAAATATTCATAGTAGTATTCATGCATTAAGGGTTAACACTTATCTTCAAGTTAGTTATGCTCTTTTAATTAATTTATGTCAAATTAAACAAATAAAGAAAATTCAATATCAACACCTATCATATTGTCTCATGGTATTGATAAGCAATGGTATTTGCCCTCTCCTTATAGAAGTGGATTTAACCTCCATGGAATATGGATGGTATGGATAGTAATTATTGTTGATACTTATTTTAAACAAAAAAATTCATAATCTCATTTGGATTTTTATTACCAAATTCGGGTGCAAAAACCCTTTTTATGTATTAAATTAATATTTTATTCTTTTATTTTATTACCTGTAGGTTTGTCTTTTTGAGTTAATCCTCATTATAACTAGTAAATATAATTTAATTTTAGAAACTTGTCACATTTTGGTATGTTTAGTGAATAATTGTTAATTAGTTATTGGTTATTAGTTTTGAAATATCCTATTTTAATGCAATATTCATTTTATTGTTTCTCCACTACTTTAGTGATGGGTCATTAATGTACATAAATAATGACTTTCCACTAATTACATTCATAAGCATATCATTTTCATAATAGGTATAAAAAATAATTAGATGGATGGTAGGGATTTAACTTCCATGGAATATAGAAAAATATTCATAGTAGTATTCTTGCATTAATGGTTAACACTTATCTTCAAGTTAGTTATGCTCTTTTAATTAATTTATGTCAAATTAAACAAATAAAGAAAATTCAATATCAACGCCTATCATATTGCTGTGTGGTATTGACAAGCAATGGTATTTGCCCCCTCCTTATAGAAGTGGATTTAACCTCCATGGAATATGGATGGTATGGATAGTAATTATTGTTGATATTTATTTTAAACAAAAAAATTCATAATCTCATTTGGATTTTTATTACCAAATTCGGGTGCAAAAACCCTTTTTATGTATTAAATTAATATTTTATTCTTTTATTTTATTACCTGTAGGTTTGTCTTTTTGAGTTAATCCTCATTATAACTAGTAAATATAATTTAATTTTAGAAACTTGTCACATTTTGGTATGTTTAGTGAATAATTGTTAATTAATTATTAGTTTTCGTTTTGAAATATCCTATTTTAATGCAACATTCATAATATTATTTCTCCACTACTTTAGTGATGAGTCATTAATGTACATAAATAATGTCTTTTCACTAATTACATTCATAAGCATATCATTTTCATAATAGGTATAAAAAATAATTAGGTGGATGGTAGGGATTTAACCTCCATGGAATATGGAAAAATATTCATAGTGGTATTCCTGCATAATGGTTAACACTTATCTTCAAGTTAGTTATGCTCTTTTAATTAATTTATGTCAAATTAAACAAATAAAGAAAATTCAATATCAACGTCTTGATAAGCAATGGTATTTGCCCTCTCCTTATAGAAATGGATTTAAATATGGATGGTATGGCTTGTAATTATTGTTGATACTTATTTTAAACAAAAAAATTCATAATCTCATTTGGATTTTTATTACCAAATTCGGTGCAAAAAGCTTTTTATCTATTATATTAATATGTTATTCTTTATTTTAGAACTGTAGGGTTGTTTTTTTGGTTAACCTCACATTAAACTAGTAAATATAATTTAACTTTAGACCCCTGTCACATTCTGGTATGTTTAGTGAATAACTGTTAATTAATTATTAGATTTCGTTTTGAAATAATCATATACAAAAATATTGATCTTGAAACTATATTGTCAAACTCAAATGGCCACCAAGAACTCATTTCTTTTAAAATGTCGGATTATATATATATATATATGACATCATTAATATCATATAGTTAGTGTATATGCCCTATAATATCATTAGGTAATTCTTATTTTAATGCAACATTCATACTATTATTTCTCCACTACTTTATTGATGGGTCATTAATGTATATAAATAATGTCTTTTGACTAATTATATTCATAAGCATTTCATTTTCAGAATAGGCATAAAAAATAATTAGGTGGATGGTAGGGATTTAACCTCCATGGAATATGGAAAAATATTCATAGTAGTATTCCTGTGTTAATGGTTAACATTTATCTTCAAGTTAGTTATGCTCTTTTAATTAATTTATGTTAAATTAAACAAATAAAGAAAATTCAGTATGAAGGCCTATCATATTGCCACGTGGTATTGTTAAGCAATGGTATTTTCCCATGATATTGAAATTAAATTTTAAATAATATATTATTTCTTTTTATAATACAAAATTATAATAACTTAGCTATTTTTATGATTTATTTTAATCTAGGGAATGTGAAATGTATTATGGAGTAAATGTTTGATGTTTATCATGGATCGATCCCTCTAGACATTTATTATCAATTTAGTTTATATGGATGGGCTAATTTAATAATAACTACTTAAAATGAGTGACCGTCATCTTTCTACTACTAACCAAGTAATGAGTCATCAATGAGTTTACAAAAAAAATAATTCACACACAAGATATGTTGTGTATAGATAAACACAATATTTTGTCAATGTTTTATCCAACTTTTTTCATCTTTTCAATTTTATCCTATTATTAAACCATTAGAATTTACCTACCTAAAATTCCTCCTTTCATAACCCATCGGTTTTAGCTTAGATGCTATATTTTATAAGCATTTTCATATGTAGATGTATTTATTATCTGTGTGTGCATGTTTCCACAACTATTTATACTATTGGTTGTGAGTCCATTCAAATTATTTTGAATTTTTTGGTGGACTCACCAACCATCATCTAGAAGAAAATCTTGATGATGGGTGGTGAGTCCACTAGAAACATAAGAAAATTCAAAATCCATACACAATTAAAATTCCAAAAGGCCAACAACCAATATGTATTTATTATTTTTTTACACTTTTCACCCTATTACTGCCTCATTCAATGTGGTTTAAGACTTTTATTATTAGTTACTACAAGTGTAGCCCCTCCTCAAGGATTTAGCAGCTCCCATCACTTAATAATTGTCAGCTAATATTATTTTAAGTGTTCAACACTATTTCTAGTGGTATTTTTTAAATTAATTTGTCTCTTTTAACTATTTTGTGGGTTTCTATATCCATTACAACACCTAAAGGTTTATATCCATTAATATATTTAATTAGTTAGAAAGTTTTTCAAAATGCCTTGTTTTTCTGGCATACATTATTAAATTTATAGCTTGACTTCTCAATTACAAGCATGTTTGGAATTATGTACCAACACTTTCATCAAGTATTCCTTTTTCACTCTATATTTCACTCTTAAACATGTCTATCATGTGGGATCCCTCTATCCTAAGCATCCTTTAAAGTATTTACCATTCCTTAAATGATGTGTATATTTATTTAAACCTTTGTTTTATAGGGTCTCTTGTTCCATGTCTGTTTTCATGTCTAATTGATACGACATCATTATTGATATTTATTTTTAGTGGCCATCATACCTGCAATGGTCAATGCTCTTTACCATTTTGATGAATTATGTTCATTTAGATCAAACCATGTACTATTAGATACCTAATCCTAGGAATTATGGCATATTGTAAATATTAATATCCTTCTTTATTTAGGAGACATATGAAAATTCATGTGTGATCAAGAACAATGATCAGGCCTCTTGGAACATGAAACAAAAAATATCATATCTCAATATGTAATATGTGGATCACATTAATAAAATTTATTTAAGCCTACAATTATTCAAGTTTTGTTAGTGGTATTAGAACCATGGTGCTTTTAGATGACTCAATGACATTTCCTACTCATTGGATCCTTTTTCAGTAGCTCTAGAATGGTCATCATCCATTTCCTTTTGAATTCCAAGACATATAGCTATTAAAAAATCAGTTGTTGTAAAAGCATAACTAGTTTCTAAATTGGGCTTGCATGATTATTGGAGCATTTATCTCTCCTGTAAATCACCCTTATCATCCCTTGAGTCAAATTCATATTGCTAGATCAAATTCATCCCTTGCCCATAGATGATACGCATTGTTATCGTGCTTGTTGTTTTTATACCTTGACTTCTCATTTACAAGCATGTTTAGACTTATGTGCCGACACTTTCATCAACTATTCCTTTTGAACACCGGTTTTCCCTCTTAAACATGTCTATGATATGGGATCCCTCTATCCTAACTATTCCCTAAACTCATTTCCATTCCTCAAATGATCTGTCTTTTTATTTAAACCTTTTTTTTATAGGGTCTCTTGTTCCATGTCTAGTTGAATGTCTAATCAGTATGACATCATTATTGATATTTATTTTCAGTGGACATGATAACTCCAATGGACAATGATCATTACCATTTTAATGAATTATGTTCTTCTAGATCAAACCATGTACTATTAGATACCTAATCCTAGGGATTATGACATATTGTAAATATTATTATTATTATTCATTTAGGAGACATATGAAAAGTCATGTATAATCAAGAACAATGATCAGGCTTGTTCGAAAATGAAACAAAAAATTTAATATCTTAATATATTAATATGTGGATCACATTAATAAAATTCATTTAGCCTATTATTACTCAAGATTTGTCTGTGTTATTATAACCTCCGTGATTTTAGATGACTTAATGATATTTTCTACTCATTGACTCCTTTTTCAATAGATCTAGAATGTCCATCATCCATTTCCTTTTGGATTCCAATATATATGGCTATTAAAAAACTATATGTTATAAAAGCATAGCTAGTTGCTAAATTGGGTTTTCATGATTTTTGGAGGATTTATATCTCCTGTAGATCAACATTATCATTCCTTCGGTCAAACTTCTATTGTTGGATCGAATTCGTCCCATTCCAATAGATGATACTCAATTTTATCATGCGTGTTCAGTTTAAACCTTGAACTCTTAATTACAGACATGTTTAGACTTATGTACCAACATTTTCCACTCTAGTGTTACTTCTAAATTCCTTTTGCACTCTATTTTTCCCTCTTAAATATGTATATCTTGTGGGATCCCTCTATCGTAACTATTTCTTAAAGTCCTTTCCATTCCTTAAATGATGTATCTTTTTATTTAAACATTTTTTTATAGGGTCTCTTCTTCCATGTCTAGTTGAATGTCTAATCAATACAACATCATTATTGATATTTATTTTCAGTGGCCATCGTACCTCCATGGACAATGCTCTTTACCATTTTGGTCAATTATGTTCTTCTAGATTGAACCATGTACTATTACATAACTAATGCCATATGACCCAAAATATAAAGGCGAGTGTCTTGTACTCCTTGAATTTCATCTGCCATTCCTTAATGCAATATTCAATCAAAGAGAAACCAGAAGACATGGATAAGGATAATATTTTAAAAACTTTGATCCATAGTAGTAACTGAATAATGTCTTCATTAGATTCCTTACATAGATAACATCTTATAGGATCAAAAATCCCATACTGGTAGAGATTCTCCCAAGTTATAATCTTGTTGTACCATGCAAGCTAACTGAATAACTTTAATTTTAATGGCATGTTACATGACCCTATTATATTGAACCAAGGATCAATTTAGTGGTCTATGGATTATAAGAAATATAATCATAAATCTCTTATACTAAAAAATTTCACTGGATAGGATGTCCACCCCACTTAAGAGAATCGGCACAACTCCTTATTGAAATACCATCCTTGTGCAATTTGTTGGTGTAATCTCCCTAAATAGAAATAGATTTCCCATTAATTCCCAATTTTGTACATTCTTACAGAAAGAACAATGTAGTTCTATAGCCACTACATAATGAATTTGGGAGATATAAAAAATGCCCATGCCGTGAAGATGAGATAATATCTCGAAAGTAAGTGTATGATCACCATGGATACCACATGATACCATATGATAAATGTGTGAGTGATAAAAATAGTAGCATTTGTTAATTTCTTATAAACTTCCTCTCATTTCTTTATGGAATTTATAAGGTCCTCGCTAATAATATGAAATATTAAAGGATATGAGGGTAAAATTTGCATCATGGTCACCTAGATGATCTAAAAAATATAAGGATTCACCAAATTGATAATAACATATAAATTTGATGAGCTTAGACAACCTTCAAGCCAACTCACAAACTCTAAATTAAAACTATATATCAAAAGCATGAGAATTAAGTACATGCATTTTTTCTTATCAAAGTCCTTAGACAAATCGAGCTTTACAATTGTGAATTCCAGTCGTTAACTTCTACTGCAATAGCGCACTCCTTCAATGTGGTGCTAGTGATGCTACAAACCATTCACAATGTTTTCCATCTGTCAAATTCATATTAGCTTCATGAATCATACACTTCAACCTTTCATCCAACTCCCAAGGTGTTTCTCCTAGTAGCATCATGATTTAATTGAATCCAATGATCGACTATGCTTCAGACTTCGGCCTGCTAAATTCTATGTTTAGCGCTGCTTGGATATCTGTGATTCCCGCATTTGGATTATCATCAGAGTGCTTAATATACTAGGTCAACGCATGGTCTTGCAGGGCACTAACCAATGTCACTTTCTTTATATTGTCATCTATAACTCCCTGTGCTTCCCATACGACTCTAACCATGAACCAAAATTGGTTTGCATCCTCATTTACCAATCCCTTGAACACAAGAAACTTTATCGTGCTTTCCATATTGAATCGCGGTGGTGGCGGAGGTGGTATGGGTGAAGATGGAGGTGAAGGCGGTGAAGCTGGTGGTAGTTTGGGTGGGCGTGGTATTCGCAGAATTCTTTGCCTTATCAGATGGATCGCACTTCATGACAAGACCTTCAAGAGTTCTTCCTCGTCCCCTCACGAGGTTAAATCAAGGGGCTAGTTTTTTGTCCCTTATTTCCTTCATTCTTGTAAATTTTTCCACTTCACATAGCCCCAAATATCAAGGTGATTGCATAACCCTCTTTTCACACAATAACATTTTAACTACTCTAGGACTTTACGTACTTACCTCATTGTCCCTTGAGAAAGTGTTGCTCTGCCTCGTTGTAGCTCACTGAAGTGTCAACCATAAACTCAGTAATGAATCTTCTTACAATGTGATCGAGACAGTGATCAATAGCATGCGCAATCTTATCCTCCGTTGCTTCCAACCTTCACACTAACTCTGGGGTCCACACAATAGGATTATCAAGTTTCCACCTTCTTTGGCTGTCTACTAGCTTCACGATCCACTCATACAGCTCAGTAGCAAAAGACACAAAGAATTTTTCGTGCATATCTATGTACAGGTAATAGTCTAAGCACTCTTCTTTTGTCAGTCATGAGTTCTTGTTCTCCTGCACCTCAAACTCATGAATCCTCCTGTCCAACCAACCTTCAATTTCCTTCTTAGTTGGTTTCCAATGACATGACATCAGACATCTTTATGCACATTCTGGTTTTGGAAATGGGACCATTTGTTGGCTTGAGGGGGCCTAACCTAGGTTCAGAGTTAATTAGCCAAAACAATCCCTACACTACTTGCCCTTTCAGCATTAGCCTACCGTGCACAGATTGAAGTCTCACGCGAAGGAGTATGGGGGGATGTTGGAACCAAGTTTCCACACCCTTGAAATGTCTGAGGGGTCAATTTAGTCCTACTGTGCCTACCTTCATGCAGGTTACTTTGTGCATTTTTCTGACCTGTGATACATTCGCGATGTGTTATAATTTTCCTTCGCACAGCCCTATCCAGGGGGTTGAGGTGATTTCACGCTATTATGGAAGTGTTATGTGCTATTTCCCCAAGTACACTATGTATCTTAATTATCCTCTTATAGATGTTAGTCAACTTTAGGTAAACTAATACTTTAACTCACATTTATTTAATCTACACAGTTATATATGTTTGCACACCATATAGACAACAGAATTGAAATTTATACCCAATATAGATACAGAAAATAGGAAATAAATACTCAGAATTGATGTAAAACTTCTCTTTATTAAATTTGCTTCAACAGTTATAGACTCAACTCACCCTGCGCACTCACCTGCAGGGGTCCACGCACTTAACTGTGGACTACTAGGCCTTTGTGCACTCAGCTGCAGAGCCTTCTCCTACTCTATGACCAAAAGACTCGACTCTACACTTAGATCTTCCACTATGTTTCTATTCGATGATCCATTCTTAAATTGGATTCTATATATCTCTCAACTGTAGGTTTTAACCTCGTACATAAATTACTTGCATACGAATTCTAAAATGCATAAAATAAACAATGCGAGAGCATAACACATAAAAGACATAGACACAAAGATTTCCCCTGGATCCCAAAACCAGGACTACCAGCTTGATTTTTCATTTTTTTCCTTTCAATGTTATAATACATATTTATACATGTTGAAGCATCCAATACCATGGATCGAAAAAACCATCACATCCAATACCATGGACCGAAAACCATCGTGTCCAAAAACATGTGCGAAAATCATGCACAAAACCATAGGTGGGTCCGCCCAACCTAACAAAGGGTCCAAAACCAACATTTTTTGGGGCACTACCCCGGACCCCATAAAGTGGGGTTGCGGGTACCCCTTAAACCCCCTATGACCTCCCCCCATCTAACCCTCGATTAACAATGTGGGCTAGTCGTGGAAAGAATATAACACAACCCAACATTCTCCCACTTGTTGTTTTCTTTCCACAAGGGGCCACAAGAGAGCTTAGTCATTTATCCAGCCCTGCAACACCCATTGTTTCTCTACACCAAGAGAACTTCACAGAGCTCACAGATTTTGCCAATGCATCTGCAAAGTGTCCACCTTTACCAGCAACACCCTTTTGTCTTCTATCATATCCCTCACAAAGTGATACTGAACATCAATGTGCTTTTTCTTTGAATGATATGCAAGGTTCTTTGCCTAGAAAATTACACTTTGGCTATCACAGTCTATCCTTATAGCTTCCTGTACTAACCCCATACATGAGCACAATCTCTACAACCAAATTGCTTCCTTGCTTGCATGAGTGGTTGCCATGTATTCTGATTTTGTAGTTGATAGTGCCACTATAGATTGTTTCTTACTCATCCAACTGACTGCACCTCCAAATAGGTTAAATACATACCCACTTGTATATCTTCTCTAATCCAGATCTCCAGCCCAGTCTGCATCAACAAAGCCATGAATATCCAACACTCTGTCTAATCCTGGTCTTCCTTGGTAGCACAAACCATAATCACTAGTGCCACGTAAATACCTGAAAACCCGCTTCACTGTTGTCCAATGCTCCTTTCCTGGTTTTGACATAAACCTACTCAATACTCCCATTGCATGTGCAATTTCTGGTCTAGTATAGATCATTGCATACTTCAGGCTACCGACTGCACTTGCATATGGAACACGGGACATGTCCTCTTCCTCTTCTTGTGTCTTGGGACACTGTTCAACAGATAACCTTACACCTACAGGAATAAGAACCTTCACCGGTTTACTATCCTGCATATTAAACCTCTGTAGTATTGTCTTGACATACTTCCTTTGGTTTAACCAGAGCTTTCTCTTTTCTCAATCTCTTTTAATTACCATGACCAAAATATAGTTTGCAGCACCAAGATCTTTCATGTCGAATTTGGAGGACAATTGGGTCTTGAAATCCTGGATAATTTCTTTGTCATTTCCAACCAGAAACATATCATCCACGTACAAGACCAGATAAATAACAAGGTCACCAAGTAATTTAAAATACACACAGTGATCTACTTTGCTTCTGGTGAAGCCAAGTCCCCGTATAAATGTATCAAATTTCTAATACCACATCCTTGGCGACTGTTTTAACCCATATAGAGACTTCTTTAACTTGCATACCAATTCTTTCTTACCCTTCACTGCAAAACGTTTAGGTTGCTTCATGTAGATCTCCTCCTCCAGATCCTCGTGAAGAAATGTTGTCTTCACATCCATCTGTTCTACCAAAAAATCAAAAGCAGCAGCAACAGATAAAAGTAATCTAATAGAAGTTACCTTGGCAACAGGAGAAAAAATATCACCAAAATCAATTCCCGGCACCTGGGAATAACCTTTTGCTACCAACCGAGCTTTGTATTTCTCCACCTTCCCTTCTGCATTTGTCTTCTTCTTGAACACCCATTTGCTGCCAATGGGTTTCCTTCCAGCCGGCAACTCCACCAGATCCCAAGCCTCAATTTTGTGCAAAGATGCCATTTCATCAACCATGGCCTCTTCCCAGAGTTTTCCATCCTCTGATTCTACTACTTCCTTCACAGTTTTGGGATCATCATCAGTAATCGATAAAACAAAATTTGAATAGAAAGTAGATGGACTATACCTTTCTGGCTGCCTGCTTTCTCGAACTGATTTTCTCACACCTGGAGTTTGTGGCTCTTCATCCTCTGATTCCTCCTCTGTTGTAGATTTTGATTCTTCCTCCTTAAGCTCAAACTTTGTCTTCTCAGGTTCCTTTGGTTGGACTGCATGTTTAATAACATATTTTACCTCTCTGATCACCACATCTCGGCTGTACACAACCTTCCTTGTTACTGGGTTCCAAAGCTTATAACACTTTAAACCATCCTTATACCCAATAAAGATGCAATTTTCAGATTTACTATCCAACTTGGTTCTTTTCTCCTTCGGAACATGTACATATGCATCACATCCAAATACCCTCAGATGTGAAAGAGAGGGTTTCTTACCAGTCCATACCTCTTATGGAGTCTTATCCTCCAACGCTGAAGAAGGTGATTTGTTGACCAGGTAACATGTTGTCTCCACTACCTCTACCCAGAATTCCTGTCCTAACCCAACACCATTGAGCATGCTTCTTGCCCTTTCCATCAACATCTTCTTCATTCTTTCTGCAACTCAATTTTGCTGAGGTGTATATGGAGTAGTCTTCTATCGTGATATACCACACTTCTTACAGAATTCTTCAAATTCCTTGTTGCAAAACTCTCCACCATTATCTATCCTCAGCAGCTTTATCTTCTTCTCTGTCTAATTTTCCATGAGAGCCTTAAATTCTTTGAACTTGTCAAAGGCTTCAGATTTCTTCTTAAGGAAATATATCCATGTATTCCTTGAGAAGTCATCTATAAATGATACATAGTACACAGACTTACCCAGTGATGGAACCTTCACAGTTCGTAACACATCACTGTGCACAATTTCTAAGATCTGTTTCGCCCTCCTACTACCAGAGGGGAAACTCACATGATTCTGCTTCCCATATACACAATTTTCACATAAATCAAACTCCAGAGAGCTATTACTCATACCTTCTACAACACCTTTTACCATGAAGTATTCGAAGGCCCTTCTCTCTAATATGTCCAAGCCTTTGATGCCATAGCATGGTCTTCTTTCTAGAGACCACTAGATTTTCTACTCCACTTTCAGGAACCACAGAACTGTTGCACCCATCAACAACCGTGCTATCTTGCGGCTTGTAAAGAGTTCCAATCCAAACTCCCCACATCAATACCAGTGCTCCCTGAACCATCTTGCAGGTATCCTTCTTGAACACTATTTTTACACCTATATCATCCAACTTACTTATAGAAATAAGATTTCTAGCTAATGCAGGAATATGAAGAACACCTGGAAGTGTTTTAACCCTTCCACCTTGTAGCTTCAACTTTAATTTTGCATGACCAATGATTCTAGCCTCCCTATCATCCCCCAAGAAGACATGACCACCATCATATTTCTCATACTCACAGAACCACTCTCTATGGGGAGTGAAGTGAAAGGATGCACTTAAGTCAACCAACCATGCCTCATGATCTACATGTGTACTTGAAGAAGCCAAGTACACATGCCCACCTTCATCTGAGGTGGTTTTTGCCTCTATAGAAGGAGAATCATCAGATCCCTTTCCTTTACTAGGAGCTTTAGATTTACAGTCCCTTTTGTAGTGCCCTTCATTTTCACATTTCCAGCACACCACATTTAAAGGTTTTCCTAGAAATTTATATCTCACTCTAGATTTAGATCTCCCACTCGATGACTTATTTTTGTTTCTGTTCTGGGACCATCCTTGTACAGACAAGGCATCACCATTCTAGCTCTCCATATTTTTCTGTCTCATCTCCTCCCTCAGCAAGGATGAGACTATTTCATCAAACTGTAAGGCAGTTGCATTGCTACCTATTGCAATAACCAGACTATCCCACAAATCTGGTAGAGAACATAACAAATTGATGCACTTATCTTCACCTAAATTTTTAATATCAACAAATGCTAACTGACTTACCACAGTATTAAATGCATTCAGATGCTCGGTCACTAGGTCTCTATCTTTCATCCTCAGGTTATACAACTTTTTGCGTAGGAATAGTTTATTCACCAGAGACTTAGATTGGTACAAAGTCCCTAACTTGTCCCACAAAGCCTTTGTTGTAGCTTCCCCTGATACATTCAACAATACTAAATCTGAGACATGCAATTATATTGTGCTCTTTGCCTTCTGATCCAACTTCTTCCATTCTTCATCGGACACTCCCGTTGGTTTAGTACCCGGATCTATTGCGATCCACTAATCTTCATCAACCAACATATCATCCATCTTGAGTTTCCACAACTCAAAACTCTGACCATTAAATTTCTAAATCTATATCTTTCCACTACTTGCCATCTCCTTTCAACACCAGAATCGATCTCACAGATCTCCCACTGAATAGGGTCTACCACAGGCTCGAGCAAAACCCCTCAGCAACAAAGACATCCCCTTGAAGCCAAAACAACTCTGATACCAAATGTAGGTTTTAACTTCGTATAGAAATTACCTGCATGCGAATTATAAAACACATAAAATAAACAATGCGAGAGCATAACACATAAAATACATATACACAAAGATTTTCCCCTGGATCCCAAAACCGGGACTACCAGCTTGATTTTTCATTATTTTCCTTTCAATTTTATAATACATATTTATACATGACGAAGCATCCAATACCATGGACCGAAAACCATGACGTCCAAAAACATGTACGAAAATCATGCACAAAACCATAGGTGGGTCCACCCAACCTAACATAGGGTCCAAAACCAAAATTTTCCGGGGCACTGCCTCAGACCCCATAAAGTGGGGTTACAGGTACCCCTCAAACCCCTTGTGACTTCATTCCCTCTAACCCCGGATTAACTACGTGGGCTAGTCCTGGAAAGAATATAACACAACCAAACATCAGCTACTTAGAGCCTCACTCTATTTATACAATCCCATGGTCCACAGACCATGGCTTGATCTCTAAAGCCAACGTTACATTAAAAACTTGAGGGTGGACAACCCTATGACTCATTTACAACTTCGCACTCCACGCCCACAAAATGTGGAGTCTGTACATCAGATTTACACTTTTTAGCCAAAATCTGGGCTTTAATCCCCAAAAATTCCCTTCGAGGATCCCACACCCAACACTTTTAGGTTGAAATTTCCTCTAATGGAAGATGTCAAAATTACAACTGCACTAGAAATGAAATTTTGTGAAATATCATTTTTTCATTATAGTCATAAAACAATGTATCAAGAATGACAAGGAGTTGTAGAAAATTGGGTCAATATTTAGTAGTTTCCCTCCACATGATGGAGGAATCGATAGCCACCAAAGTCATGTCATCTAGGAAGTCTATGATATTACATTAAAATGCACTAAACTAACTAAAGTTTCACCTTTAGTATTATCACTATAGAAATTTACACCTTTTTCCAAATATATGATTTTTCCTAGAATCAGGAAGATCATGCTACCTTGTGATCACACCCCTCATGGTCCGTTTTACTCATAGGACATTACCACTTGTTAATGCTAATCTCCAATTGCAATATGTATAACCACATCAATTTTTATAAAGTATCAAGTCTCACACACTATTAACTAACATTAAGGACCCACTAAACAACTCGTATGGTTCCTTTGTAAATGTTACCTTCATCCTCACTTTACAAGTTTATTTATAGAGAGGCAATTTCTTCTTTATTTAGTGGTATGGATTTTCCATCACTATGGATTTCATTTTATCACTAATGTTTCCAATTACTAGAAATAACTTGAAGTCTTAGTGATACAAAGAAATCCTTAACATGGAAAAAAATAGAAATTTGGATAAGGATAAAATCAAGTTCAAAAACATTTTCAATTAAGAAAATTCCTTGCCGAACATGTACATGCACACATTTTGTGATCCTTACATCTTTGAAATTCACTCATATGTTTATATATCTAACAATTCCATATCCAAAATTTTCACCCAATAAAATACTTGTTAAAAATAAATAAACTCATTTCCACAAACCACTTTCTAAGAAAACTCATGTGAATGGAGGCTCCCAATTCCAACAACTAGGCTTCATCATTCCCTTGAGATCAACGGTAGAATTGATACATATATTATTTATTTTATTCTTTATTAAAATACCCTATTGAAAATTATTCATTTTTCTTTTCTTTGTTTTTGAATTTCAACCTTCTATTGGCTCTTCTTTTTTCCATTTTAGGTTATGTCCAGAAAATCACATCTTTTATACTTCTCTTCCTACCTCCCAATCTACTTCCCAGTATAAAACTCCCAATGTATCTAATATTTGTTCTCTCCTTAGAGAAACCTATGGTGATGAATGTTATTCTTAAATAATTGTCTAAGTCTTTCCACATGTATTTTCTCATCACGAGGTTTCCACTCAATCAACTTGTGTCATCGTGCTTGAGTTCAAGAGATATTAAAGAATACCTCCAATTCCACTAGATATTGATACAAAACTCCAAAATTCCTTTTGTTGAACTGCACTCACTCCTAACGAAAATTTTTAATAAAAATAAGCCCCATGTTTAAAAGGACATGTGGGTTTAGCTCAGGTGGTTGGGAAAATTGATCTTATCCTCCCTAGTTCAGTTCAATGCCTAAAAGTGACATGTTGAGTTCATAATGATTATTTCTTATAATTGCCTTGACCCCATATTGTAATACGAATTTATATCGATGATGAATGTCCTCACTTGAAAAAACATTACAACCATGATATTCACCCTCTGTCATCATTGTCAAGTGAGTGATCAATATTTACACCTGGCATTATAATGATTGGGAATGGACATGCATCAGATTTCGGATAATCACATTAACCACATGGTTTAAGATAATATTAGGGAAATTTATCCCACTCTAACTCATTATTGCAATGTGGATCCTCCATGCAGATGCTTTCCATTGATGATGGTGTCAGAGGATTCCTGGGTAAGTTTAATCATCAACCATTCACTAGAGTGTTTCTCAATTTGATCTTGGATTTTTATTTTTTCTTGGTTCATATTTTTATTGTTTCTTCTAGGAATCTACCTTTCATTTTTTCCTCCTTCTGTGAATTCATCTATAACAAACAATTCCTAATTCCTTATTATGGTTATGGGGTGTAATTAGAGCCTACCTTCAAGTTTTATTATGAACATTGGGTTATCAAAAATCCTTTTTCTTTAGTCACCTCAAAAAAAAAATTTGACACCACCATCTTCTTCTAATCATTGAGAAATTTCCGAATATTATAAGTTTCATTTCATTTTGAGCTCCATGCACAAATGTATGGTCATTAAAAAATTCACCAATAATGGCCACATCATTATATATACATGTCCACTTTTCGCCCTTGTATTGGCCCACCTATCATACTAGACCTTATCATATAGGTGTTTTCCATATAACACCGTTATCACCCTTATCCAAATTTGTGGGGATATGGATATACACCATGTCATTATACTTGAATGTCGACAAGAAAATGTCTAATATGGTTATTGTTGTGTCTCCTTTTTTAGGCATATAATACCTTACATTATTGTTGGCTTATCTGGGCATGACCCAGGTTCAGAGATGATTTAGCCAAGCAAATACCAGTACTATTGGCCCTTTCAGCAATAGTTCGTGGAGTGCAAACTAGGGTCTCGAGTATGGGAGGGTGCTAGAACCAGGTTTCCGCACCCTTGGGATGTCTGGTGAGCTTCTAGTGGTCTGCGGCTATTAGTCGCTCACAACCTATGAGGTTGCCTTCACACAGCCCTACTCGGGGCATGATCCGTATTATACCCAAGTTCCTTGCTTATTTAACCTATTATTACACGATTTCCTAACTTATATGTGTAAGACTAGTGATAATTAACAGTATATTCAGCAATCATATAAGTGTGCATGACAAACAAAATAGTATCAATGTAAAGAAGGAAATGCACAAGAAGATGCACAGAAATTGGAATCAACTTCTCCTTATTGTTCTTCATTAAAGATTATAGACTTGACCCTGCCCAGTGCACTCAACTACAAGGGTCTGCACACTCAGCTGCGGACTCTACTAGGGCTCTGCGCACTTAGCTCCAGAGCCTCTTCCTACTACTATGACCCAATACACTTAGACTCTTACTCTATGCTTGAACCATTCGTGGTCATCTATCTCTTCCATTCACTATCTTTACACTTAGAGCCTCTCTCTATTTATACAATCCCATGGTCCACAGACCATGGGTAAGCTGACATGACATTACATTACATTATAATACTTAGGTTGGACAGCCTTATGACTCAACCTACACTTCACGCTCCACACCCACAATTCGCAGAGTCTTACAATACGTTTGACCAAAACTTCGGCTTTGAGCCTCAAAAACTGCTATGGGGAGATTCCATGCCCAACAGGCCCCCAACACAATCATCATGACTCATGACTCATCCCCAAGTCACTCTGTCAGCGCAGCGATCTTAGCGTGGAGCTCCTTCAACTGGTCCCATACTGCTCGGAGGTCCGCAGCACACAGTTTTGCGGTCTGTTGGACCTATTGCATGTGCTCTTCCGATGCTTCGTTATGAGGATTGAATACCTGCCTTAGCATGTAGAGCTCCTGCATCTGTGTGAGCTTGCCCTCGATATCTGCCATAATGGTGAAGGACTCATCAATCCATGGCTGGACTCATGATTTGAGAAGTTCCTCTTTCTGTCTTGCAGCGTCCACCTGCTCTTTCAGTGCCCTTGCTCATTGCAACTTTGCGAGTCGTTTAGTGAGGACAACTGTCTGCGCAATTTCCCTTACATTATCATATTGCTCTTGAAGCTTACCTGCCTTTGTTTCTAGGTGTTGTATGTTGGGGTCCTCTTGTAAGGATGTGAGGACTCCAAAGGCTTGGTCCAACATACTAGTACAGTCCTGCATGGCCCACCCAATTTCTTCCAATCTTGTTTGAATAACGCTAACGTACTTCTCTCTAACTTTCGCAGGAGTGGAAGGCTACGCCTTCCGTCGCAACTCTGAAATCTAGAGATTCAACTCAAGTTGCACTCGCGTTGTTTCCTTGCAAGAATTTCAAACTCCAATTGCCAAATAGTGGATCCACTTTTTTGTTGGTAGGTCTGCGGCGATGGTCAACTCTTGGAATCGATGTCACACTTCATCAACTATCTACACTATCTACTAGTTTTGTGACACCAGTTCATTATGTTGTCGGTTGACTTGTTCGATGATGATATTTTTCTCACTCATCACCTTAATCGCGTGGCCCTCCTTGGTGCAGAGCTCTCTTTTTATGCATCATGCAGTTGGTACAATGCGTCTCGTGGAAGAGAAGAAAAATTAAGGCCAAGTCCCTTGATCCTGCCAACTGCAGCTCTGTCAGTCTCATTCTCTGCTGCTAGTGCCCCTTCTGGTAGCACTATAGTATTTTCCATCCTTACGCATAGCATCTGCTATGTCGCTGATGTGCCTGATGTGGCATAGGTGACTACAGTTCCTTCCTATGGGGGCCGCACCTGTAGTTCTTGCAGCTGTGCCCTTGGGGCCCCCAACAAAGTTTGTTGCTCCGACATGGCTTCTTGGAGCACTTCCTTGGTGACCTCATGAACTATGTCACCAATTTCGTCGAGGTTGACTTCTGTTAACATGATCGGGTCAATGGCCAATTTTGAGGCCTTGACCTTTTTTCGTGGACCCGATCTCTCTCTGACGCATGGCCTTTTCAATTGGGTGGAAGTTGTGCTCAAGTTCACACCTTCTCTTGCAAGGTCTGTGTCCTTTTCCTCCTATCCTCTAGCCAATTCCTAGCCCTCCTCTTCCTTCATTGGTGTGGCCCCCGTTGTCTGCATTGTTGCTACTACTTCGACAGCCTTTGCCTCTACTAGCGCTTTTCATTGTGCCTCTATTCAGCCAACTGCATGACATGAAACTTTGCCTCATCCTTTCTTCTATGTGTTGTTGTCCTATCCAGCTCCGCTAAATCTGGGGCACACCACTCGGGAGGCCATGATTCTAACACTGTAAAAATTACATCATTAGTGGTGATGAAGGGGAGCTTGGTCCACTGCTGCGCCAGATCCTTTCACGCCTTGATGTAAATATTGTGCATGTCTACCTTGAAGTCTAAAAATCTCCACAAACTATTGTGCACTCTAGGGGATAGGCACGGCTGCCTATTATTCCACATCCAGGTGCTCGCCTCCATGAACACCCAAAATATCTTTGTCTCGAGAATCCAATTCATGTCCTTGGTAGCCTAGAGTGATGTGTACTTTTCAGCCTCTGGTAAGTCTTGTTCAATGCTTGAGAACTGACTGTCATCTTCCAGTTCTCCTTCTACCAGCAAAATGGATAAAGTAACCACACATAGTCGAAGGTCTTACCCTACTCCTAGGCTTCCTTGCAATTGGTCAAGAATTCCTCGCAGAGGAACTTGGTCCAGTTGAATTGGACCCCCTCTACACATTTCTTGGCCAATGCAACTACTAGTGTTGGTACCTCATCGTCGCGACATTTTCTCATTACCTTCTCAGCTAGGAGTTTGGTGGCTACGTGCACCCCTTTATCTTTGATGTTTTTGATTGCATAACCCCTCTTTTTCTTCTTGAGCTTGTATTGCTTCTTCATGTCTTCCATAAGAGCCAAATATCTGCTTTTTCCTACTATTGTTGAAGGGTCCTTTCCCTTACAGGGAAGCTAAGAAATTTTGTGGATGAGATCCACGTGATGGGAATAGGCTCCTCCAACCATAAGTACCCATCATGCACCAAGAAAAGTAGCTGCCTAATGACGAAAATACTGATGGTTGTGCGGTGAAAGTGTGGAATCCAAAACAAATGAAGCAATCTAACCTTCTCCACATAGCACAACCATTTTTGCGGCTCTAATGTTGTGACTAGCCCCTCCGTCCTCTATTTCATGGATGTGGCCCAGGTGCAAACCCTCAAACACAATTCCATCAGGGAGGAACAGGGTCTAGAGTGAGCTCTTGGTGGCATCCAGATCCTTGGGTATCTTAGTTTTCCCTTTTCGTGGAGGGACGTACTTTGGATATTTTGCTATAGAGTGCACTAGCTGGATGTCCTCTTCTATGTCCTTTGCTTCCTCTAGCTCATCGATGAGAGCATGTAGATCCTCCTCCTCATCATCTATCTCAATGGTGACATCCTTACCCTTTTCTTCCATTGAGACCTTACCGAACCACGGATTCCTCGCGGACATGTGGACTAGTCCCGCAACCTGCTTATCTTTCTTGGGTCTTGGCATCTGAGGCAATTTCAGGATTTTCAGCATGACCTCAGTATCTTCGAGAACATCGTGTACTATGGGGTTCTACGCAGGCTCGTTGGTGGTTTCTTTTGCAATGCCCAAACCTCTCCTGGTAGCTGCCATATTGTTTGAACTATTTATGGTCATTCATGAACTTCAGGGCTCAAATATCACTCGATGCTCAACACTTTGTGCTCTAATCAACTACTCAAATCTCAAGTGACCAAGTGTTGTCTAGTGGCTAGCCCCTCGAGCTTTATAGCACCTTTTGAATACAAAGTCGACAGTTCCCCCCAATTTTGGGCCATCAATGATTTCTTGGAGGCAGATTGTCCCAACTCTTACCCTTAACTCGCATCATAAATTCCCGTCGCCTACTCATTTTTGCCTTAAATCGGACATCCTGTCATGAACAGTGACACCAACAATCACTTCCCAGCCTATCTACGTGGCAGCGCAAACCCCCATGCGTAAGTGCGAACCTTGTGACATGCTAATTTTGCGTGCATCTCCCTTATCATGCCGCTTCGAAATAGACTCTTTTATAGTCCCAAGCTCTCTTTCAACTACCTCGAGACTGAGCCAATGCTCTCTATGGCTAGTCAAGTGCTCGCACCATCTGTGCGAGACTTCAACTAGCCTTCTTGTATAGTCCATGAAAACTCATCAATTTCCCTCGCGACAACCAGCACCGCGTGTTTACTGTATGTAGTGTTCACCCCTAGTTACTACGTTTGGTGAGGTGTCATCGTAGCCATGGTAGCAGAGTCATAAATTCTCGATGACAATCTTCTAATCCAATGCTATGATGAACTGCAGCTTGCCTTGTCATCCCTGGTTTATCGACAAGACATGTACTTGATCTTGTTTTCCAGTGTCTTGACCTTGGTGTCCATTAAAATTCTTTTCTTCCTCGTCCCTGCTTGACCTTTTTTGAGTTCGCAAAGTCTAAGGTTCCCTCGCCAAATGGCTTCCGTAATGTTTATGTGTTCGACCTTGCGTAGCTGTGTGATTTATTCGTCATGGTCTTCACGCACTGTCACATCTGCGAGAGCTATTATGTGCAAATTCCTCTTTGCATTCTCTTCAGAAATTATGGTCTCTACTTTTTCCGCACCTTTGGAAACGTTTTTACGGTCAAGGTTTTGCACATGGTCCTATAGGCCCATCGAACCACTGGTACGTGCAAGTCCCAATCATTGTGTCTCACTTGATGAACCCTATTCAATACTTTGCACACCCTAGCGAATGCTTCTCTGTGGATAATTGGTAGCACGTGTCACCTTTCCTGCTACTGTGTTTTGTTCTGATTCTATATTCTGTGAGTGGTGCGCACTTGTGCGGGCTATATAGCATATGTCTGTACCCATCGGGAAAGGTGGGCGCGAAGTTGTTCCACCTTGGTTGACTGTTTTCCAAAGTGTAGGTGCATCATCCTTTTGCATCCGTGCCAGTCCTAAAAGGTTATCTGATGCATACCCCACCATCGTGCGGGTGTTGCATGCAACACCCACTTCAAAGCATCGAATTGTTGTTGTTCTGGTACTGCACTTTCAAATTTTCTCAGGAATTCATCCACCGCGGCTATCAACACATCATATGTCGACAGATCCGTTGCCTCTATTGTCATGCAGTGCACTGCTTGAACCATCATGCTACTCTTATGCATTGTTACTTCATGCAGTCGATTCTACCACCGCTCTATCTCTTCATCTGAATCCGAAGTGCAGGAAATTTCGTGCTCCCACGAAATCCTTCCATCTGTAGTCAGATTCACCCAATCCTCTTCTCGTGCAGTTATCTTGTAAATACAATCAAGATCATCATCACTATCATCGTCACACATCGGTTTAGTGTATCGTGCTCCTTCGGCTGGATCTAGCGGTACTACTATGCATAGTGACCTTTTCTCAAATATCATTTTGCGCTTCTTCAGATTTATGACTCCGTTCATATCAACGGCCCAGTGTATTCCTAGTAGCGTGGGATAGGGATCACTATCATCGACAATCTCTATCACTTCAAAATCCACCTGCGTGCTTGCACCTTCAATATCTATTTTTACCCCTTTCAATCTTCCCATGGGCAAGATCTTTTCTTGGTTCGTCATTCATAACTGAACAGGAGACCATTGTAGCGCAGGTCTACCCATTCATTTCCATGTTTGTTTTCGTAGTACATTCGTGTCTGATCTGAGATCTAAGATTACCTAATCCATTTCATACTCGTCGATATCCGCAATCAACCTCATTTCCCTTCCTATGTGCAATGCATGCTTTCCAAGTTTTTGAACCACATGCGGTTCTCCTGACCCCGCACACCTAGTGGTAAGTTCATGTAGTCCTTTTACTTCCTTGCTATCATGCAGCAGTTTCATTCATGTCTCTAGAAAGGTAGTGATAATTGAAGGATCCATTCCTGGTTATAGTTGATCCTTACTCCCTGAAGTGGAGGCCTCTATGAAGCTCTTCTTAGCTTCCATGAATGTCTCCTTTGCGTGTTCTTAATAAAATTTGGGTTCCTTTGTAGGAACCTTGTGAAACCATGCACTCTCTTCAGATTCTTTCCCTTTATCATCGCTAGTGGTCACATTGCTCCTGAGCATCATGTTTACATTCAGTTCTTCTTCGCGCAACTCAGACTTCATCATCTGCAAATTCTGAGTTGGAGGGGGCTGGAGTACCCCTTTTTTGCACATCCTCGCTATCAACGAAGGGAAGTCTTCTTCCTCATGATCAAGATGAGTACAGTACAAACATGATGTCAATTTCGGGTTTGTACAATCGCAAGCATAGTGTCCTGGCCCTCCGTAATTGTAACAAATTAGTTTTCTGCGACCCCTTCCTAGTCCCATTCCACCTCGACCTCGATCGTGCCCCTAAAATCTAGTGTGCACCATCCCTATCGAGGGTGCTCATTTCTGTCTACACCCTATAGATAGGAGTTTGATCCATCATTAGTTCATAGCTTCTGCAGGTGTGCTCATCATGACCTACGGACTTGCAGAAGTTACAAAACAATTGTTGGGACATCTACGTATACTTCTGCAATAGATGACAATTATCTGTAGTGTGTTTTCCTCCTATCTGACAGATCATGCACCATAATGTAGGTGCCATGCTTGGTCCTGCCTGTTCCTTAGGTCTTAACGGTAATGGCCATCCTCCTTCCAAGTAATTTGCAAACACTAGAGAGTGGTCCTTGTCATGCCCAGGGCCTTTGCATTTTATTCACAATACATCCTTGCACGCCTCTGGCCGAGGTGTACTGTCCTGTTTCAAACTCTGCATCTCCAAACAAAGATTCCACAATTGGGAGTGGATTTGTTTGACTCCCAACCGAGGGTCTTGTATAGGGATTTCATGCAATCTCATTGCCATCTCCAAAGCTTCATCCTGGGTGGAAAGTTTTTTCTGTGACAACGTCGTCCATAAGTGCGGCATTAGTGACACTACAAACCATGCACAGTGTTATCCATCCGTCAAAGTCATATTGGCTTCACAAATCATACCCTTCAGTCTTTGGTCCAGATCCCAGGGGGTCTCACCTGGGAGCATCATGATCTCCTTAAACCTGATAATTGATTGTGTCTCTAACTTTGGCATGTTGAATTCCCTGTTTAGAGCAGTTTCCTACATTTGGATGATTATTAGAATGATTGATGTACCATGTTAATGTGCGATGCTGGAACACGCTAACTAATGTAGAATTTTTTATATTATTATCCATGACTCCTTGTCCTTCCCATACCGCCCTTACTATGAACTAGAACTGGTCCGGATCTTCATTCCGTACTCCTCTGAACACCGGCAGTTTTATCGCACTCACCATACTGAACTGTGGTGGTGGCGTAGGTGGGGTGGGTGGAAATGGAGGTGATGGGGGTGAGATGGCTGGCGGTGTAGGTGGAGGTGGTAAGTGCGGAATTCACTACGTTATCAAACTAATCGTGCTTCTTAGAGAAACTTTCGCGAGCTTTTCCTCACTTTCCCATGAGGGTGAAATTAGGGGACTGGTTTCTAATTCTTCACTACCTCCACTTCTATAGATCTTCCCACTTCGGGTAGCCCCAAACATTAATTTATTCACATAACCCACCTTTCACACAATAGCATCTAAATCCAAGTGTTCAAAGATTTAATATACTTACCTCGCGGTCCTTTGAGGAAGCATCGCTTCGCCTCACTGTAGCTGATGGTCGTATCTACCGCGAACGCAGTGATAAATATTCCTATAATTTAGTCTAGCTAGTGGTCCATAGCTCGTGGGATCTTATCTCATGACGGTTCTAGTCTGTGCAATAATTTCGGAGTCCACACTATTGGTTTCTCGAGCCTACACCTTGTTACACAGTAATTTGTCACTGACCCTGTATCCCATGATCTCGGATAAAGTCAGTCCCTGAATGACATCTTCTTTGTGTTATACCTCAAATAAATATGTCAACATCTTCCAAATCATTCAAGAATATTAACAATGCTCTTTAATCCTAAAGATTGACCCTTTTTACCCATGTTTCAAGATCGTCACAAGACAACATCATGCTACCTATGACGATTACCTGAAGTAAACTAGAACATTGTGACACCACTGCAGGGGTACATTTGTTCTTAGCAATGGTTAGATTGTAGAGTTCGTTACAAGTCATCAATATCCTACTTGAGATGATAGCTCTGAATACACTGTGATCCCGCGACGTTGTCTATCAGTCTTAGTGTTTGACTCGCGACGACCTAGATATGGCGAATTAGTTCAAACAGAATGCTTCTCAGTGGTTCTGGAACTGGTCATTGGGTCAAGGGATTTTGCCTTTCCTCATTTGAAATGGTGGTCCCGCCTTTTGAGAAATCTCCCATGAAGATAAGCTTGCTCTCCCTCATTTTTGGTGGCTCCTCCTCTTATAAAATAATTCCCCATTGCTATGATTAGCTAGTTTTTTGGGTGTGAGCAAATTAGCAAGCTATTAGTGTTGGATTTATAGTTTGCAGTGTGAATTGTTGATAGTTTAGCAATTGGTTGTGGATTATTACTGTAAAATGGTGTTATAAGGAGAAAGATTGCCTTAGCCTAATACTAGTGCTTTTGAGTGAGAGAAAGTTATCAACCTTTCTGGGAGACCTTTGAGAGTGAATGCTTATGGAGATAGACTAAATGGACCCTTCAAGGAAGCTTGTGACTTCAAGGCATGGTTGTAAGCTTTACTTTTGCTCTTATTAATACAATCAATGGTGATTTCCTATATCATGTGTGAAATATATTTCATAGCTTATGGCTCCTTGACTCTGTAAGAGAATAGTTCATTGTTGTGCTCTATTATGTGTTTCCTTGTTCTCTTGTGTTGTTTCAGATGAATCGCTCATTGAGGAGAAGGAAACAATAGTTGAAGCAGCATAACAAATTCTTCATCAAACACCAGTTTGAGGTAGGTTCTTTCAACAATGACTGTTTAAGGAAATTAGTTGTTGTTTTGTCTTGTTGTGACTAGACCCATTCTAGGGCTAGAGGGGTTTTCTTTGTCCATAGAGGGAACATTACCTACATTCCAAGTTGCCGACTCCACTGGGGAGTCCTTGGTGTCTTGTCATCTGTTTTGCTCTTGCTTTGTTTTTAGTTGAATTACATAGTGTCTCTTTGGTTTAGGACTGAGCCATCAGTGTTCTGGTACTTGAGTAAATTTCGTAGTCCCTTTCACTGTTTGGGTGATAAGTCTAGTGTTTTTTAGGTGTTTTTTCTTTCTTTTGCCACTTATTTGAGATCATCGTTGTTTAGCTCTTAACAGCTACGATGAGTCGCGCTTGTCCTCTTTGATCAAGTTGTACATCTCGGATATCCCGTCATACCGCTGCGACGATTCCTGAAATCAGACCATCGTCGAAGATAGGTGTACTCTTGTGACAACGTTGCTTAGTTGCTAGCTTTGTGCTTGCGATGATTTGTATTTCATCTCAGGTTGCTAGTTTAACCCCTGTGATGATTCCTATAAGGTTGTTGTTCACAGCCTTGCAAGATTCCTTCACAACCATCTGATTGGTTTGTTTGAAACTGTTCTACTGCTTGTCTTCTTTCTGATTGGTATCTAGTATTTGGTTATCGAACCAATTTCTCATGTTGATTTGATTTCCACACTATCAAACATAGATTACATTTGTTTGGATCAGTCAAGCTTGTGTTTGCTTGTTTCTCATTAAATTCCAAAAAATCAAGAATATTGCATTCATACAGCATACAAAAGTGAAATCGCATTTGCATTAGTGATTTTCATTATTGATAAATTAGAAAGCAAAGTTTAAATCTTTCATTAGTAGTTGCGAGATAAGTGCATTGATGCATTGTGTTTCCTAATGATTGGGTTACTTGCATGCACTGCTTCTCTTGCATTTGCTTGTTATGGTTTGCATTCGCTTGGAAATGAATTCCTTACCATCATTTAGGTAGTTGTTCATCAAAAGGAATGGTCATTTACTCATTGTAGTTGCATCCTAGAAATTATTGAAATACACTCGATAGGGCCTTGAAACCCAGACTTGAGTCAAGATTAACTATTAAAATTTATTGAATGAACCTAAAAACGCATTGGAACCTAACACTCACGTATCTAGAGGTCTAGGCTAGAGATGTGTTCCGGTGTCATTAAAACTAGTTACTATTGTTTTCACTAAGGTTGGGTGATTCCTCCTTCTGTGATTCAATAGCTACTAGTACGGATTCGTGCTCCACGTACCATCGCGTATATGTTGGGACACCCACTAGGTTATCATCCTATTATCCATAGGAAGCCGAGTCTGCCGCCTTACGAAACATAATGAACCGAACACAACATTCAGGAAGATTTACTATCATACGAAAAATCCTTGGTCACTTCTCTTTCATTTGATCAGCAAGGTGTATATGCAATTTTGCGATTTGTCTGGTAAAACTCTTGTCTAGTAGTCTAGAGCAGTCACTTTCATTCCTTTTCGACTCTTTAACTATGAAAGGATTATCTAATCACTTGTCCTTTCAGGCTCATTAAACATTCGAAAGCGATAGAGTCACCTTTCATCCTTCTCTCGACTATTAAAACATGAAAGGGCAGCGTTCTGTTTCTATGTCGTCAAATTAAAAACTATGCACAAAATATTCTTGGTAACAATTGATTTCCTTCACGATTTTTTAGCATCGATCCCAATGGAACATTCCTGAAGTCTACTAGTCAAGGGTTCCCTTCGGAGGGGAATCCTAGTCCTTTTTCTTCCTTCAGAAATGCTGGTGCTCTTTATATGGCGACGCTGTCCCTCCCTGGGTTAACCATTGGTTTACCTGTCTGGTTATTTTTTACTTCCATAATCCTGAGTGTCTCAACTCCAGCTCCAAGGCCTCCTTCCTTTGAATCACATCAGGATGATTCTAAGGTTGAGGCTTATACTCCTACCCCTGTCTCTTCACCCTCCTCCTCTACTTCGCCTGGTGAAATTCCTGAATCCAGTACCTAGGTGGCTGAGAACAAGAAGAGGAATCCGAAGAAGAAACAGTTCGATCAGTGTGAGGCCAACCATGTGATTGTTGCTCTCAGTGCACCTCCCATCCGAAAACCTTTTGATCCTTTACAGAAGGTAAAATTTCCTTGTAAGTTGTGCAAGGGTGACCATCTTCTTTAAGACTGCCCTGGAATTCCCACAATCTTGGAAGTATGGTCTTCGATTCCGAATCAACCATCCTCATCAACCTCTCATGATCATCTCGGTGCTATGCCTCCCACTAGTGATGGTAAGAAGAAAGGGAAGGTTTGATTTCATTGTCAGTTATGTGAAGGAGTGCATCTTCTTCACCTTTGTCTTCTCATGGACAAAGCTTCAAAATTTTTGGAAAACTTGGCAGTTCCTCTACCCCAAATTTTGGTTGGTTATCATAGGCTTTCTTCTGATCCTCCTCAAAATGGTAAAGATATTGACTTAGATTCTTCTCTTTCCAATCCTTCTCTTCCTGAGCCTAACTATGTTATCTCTGTTCCAGACCAACCATCGGTCAAAGTAAGTGTCGGCTTGGTGCCACCACAAGTTGTTCCTTCGGTTCCAGAAGAACATCATGCTCATGATCCTAAAACTCATGTTCTTATGGCTTCCTGAGATTCTCATGAATTGAACCATGACCCTCCTATCCCTGCTACTTCGGAGCGTCCTTCTCCTATTCCTGAAATGCATGGGGGAAATCATATGATAACCCCACCAAGTAGTTCGGTCATTACTTTCGATTAGAATCACTTGACTGCTTTCCGCGTCCCATATGTTGTGCCATTTTAGATCACAGTACACGCTTATAATATGGTAGTACCTGTCACTATTTTAGATGAAGGTGCATCTATTAGCCTCATGTCTTCCACTACCTGGCAAGATTTCGGCTCCCCAAAGCTTGTGCCTGTCACCCAGAATACGTTTCCTTTCAACGGAGGAGCCACTCAACCCTTAGGGATCCTTCTGAAGTTCCCTATTACTTTGGGAGGTAAAACAATCTCTATAGACATTGTCATCATCCAAGGAGCCTTGGATTTCAATCTTCTAAATGGCCATGACTCTATTTATGTCATGGGAGCCCTTATTTCTTCGCTTTTCTATGTGGTTTGTTTTCCACATGATGGAAGAATTGTGACTATAGATCAGTTGTTGTTCCTTGGTAACCCAATACCTCCTCTGCAACTGTCATCTCCTATCAGCTCTTGTTTGCCAACTGTGTCTTCCCCGCCACAGTTCAATTATGTGGCTACCCGTTCCACCAATGTTGATGATCACGACGATGATCTAGTACATCATGTACTTGAGGCATTAGAACCTATTCTTTCATTAGAACCCGATGACCTGTATTCCTCCCGGAGCATGGTCCTTCAATCTAGTGAGAACCTCTTGGGATCCTTGTTTTCATATGGTCCATGAACAATTTTCCTGAGGATAGTTCTTTTCTTGTCTCGACCTCATTAAAAAATGAAACGAGTCCTGAGGATATTTTTTTTTTATTGTGTCAACCTGGTTAAAAAATGAAACGAGTAGGGAGCATAGTTCCTTGTCTTGTCGACTTCTTTGTGATCCATCTGAAATCCTCCAAACCTGGACATCCATTAGTATTGGTCAGTCTTGTCTAGCCACGGTTGATACCTTTATTGGATGTACCAGGAATAGATGACCATTTCCAATAGAAGTTAAAGTAAAAAAATTACCTTATTTCTTCTTGCCCATCCTAATATAGAAATCCCCTTATGGATAGAGATCCATATGAAGAGGAGGAATGTATTGAACCTTTATTAATAGTTGAATAGTCTAAAGGTCTTCAAGAGAAAACTGAAGATCACTTTTTGGACTGGTTCTTAACGGGACATATTTATTTTCCACAATGGGATGTCTAAATGGATGACTTCACAGTATATGGGGAATATTTCCAACAAGATTTAGACAACCTAGAGAAAGTTTTAATCATATTTCAAGACACCAATTGTTATGCTTTTAACCTGGAAAAGATACCCAAATACAGAATATGCGAAGAAAAATTCCCAGAACATAGAATAGTGAGAGTCAACAGCAAATATTTTATTATTCAGAAAGCAATGTTCACTGGCCTCTTCAAGGGGGCAACCTCCAATAAAGCAGAGCTCGATTCAACACAAGATGCTCCTCGCAGGGAGTCTCTATCCTTTATATATGACTCATACATGTAATACCATGGATCAAACCATGGGTTTTATTAATACCGTCTATCTAATACTAGGCCCATTTGCAACTAAATGTGGTCCCGTAATAAATAGCGGGTTAACCACTTACAATTATTAATATGGGCTTTATTGACTCTTTACTATGACGTGATCCCACTACATAAATAAGGGGGTTAGGGTGGGACCCTAACATGCCCTCCCCCTTAAGAATAGCCTTGTCCTCAAGGCTGAAGCTGCGGAAACTACTGAAGAATAGTGGTTGGTTCCCAAATTGCATCTTCTGGAGAGGTGTCTTTCCACTTGACGAGGAATTCCTTAATCACTCAGCCACGCAGGGGCCGTTCTCGCGTGTCCAGGACTTATTCAGGTTGGAGCTAGATTGACCCTTCCTCGTCCAATTCAGGTAGAGTGGTTTGAATTCTGCAATTGTTCCCAATCACTTTCTTGAGGCATGAGACATGGAAAAGTAGATGGATTTTTTCCGTAGGCAGCAAAGCTAACTTGTATGCTACTTCTCCAATGCGCTGAAGTACTTGATATGGTCTGTATAATTTTGGAGATAGTTTCTGACAACCCTTGTCTTTGAGTGATGTTTGCTTATAGGGTTGCAGCCTCAAAAATACCTGATCCCCTTCCTAAAATTGGTGCTCTGAGCGATGCTGGTCTACCTGTTGCTTCATGCGGTTTTGAGCTTGATGAAGATTCTCTCTAAGATGGTTGAGCATGGTTGAACGGATTTGTAGGAGTTGATCCACTACTTGTACCTCTGAGCATCCCTTAATATAAGAAGTAGGGGAAGGAGGGAGTTGACCATATATTGCTTCACAGGGAGTCATTTTGGTGGTGGCATGATAGTTGGTGTTATACCACCATTCAGCCAGAGGTAACCACTAAACCCACAAATGTTGCTTTTCTAAAGTGAAACACCTAAGTTAGGTTTCCAGACATTTGTTGACGGCTTTAGTTTGACCATCTGTTTGTGGATGATAGGAAGTGTTGAGTTTTAGTTGGGTGCCTTGTAGCCTGAAGAGTTCCTACCAAAAATTATTGGTGAAGATCGAGTCACGATCGGACACAATAGAAGTGGGCATGCCATGCAATTTGAAGATCTGATCCATGAAAGATTGAGCGACCAAAGTCGGTGTAAACGGATGGCGTAGGGCACAGAAATGAGCATACTTCGAAAGTCTGTCCACAACCACCATGATGACTGACTTGTTTCCGGACTTTGGAAGACCTGTAATGAAATCCATAGAAACCTCCATCCATATTGATGTCAGGATGGGCAATGGTTGTAATGTGCCTGGTGCTTTGATTGTCTCTCCTTTGTGGCGTTGACATACATCTCATTCTGCTACAAAAGTAAGGATGTCCTTTTTCATGCCTGTCCAAAAAAATGATCTTCTGGTGCGAGCATACGTCTTCTCAAAGCTTGAATGTCCTGCAAGGGGGGATGAGTGCAATTCTGCCAAAATGCGACTTTTGAGGTTGGATGTTGGTGATATTACGACTTTGTCCCTGTAGCAAAGAATCTCATTCTGCCACGAGTAGCCCTTGGTGGGATTTGGATCCGCCTGCAATTGAGAAATGAGTTGGGAGAGCCCGGGATGTGAAAATCATTCCCTGCGAGCCTCTTCAATCCATTCTGGAATGGGAAGGGAAATTGCTAGCAAGGTAATTTCTTCCTCAAATTGGCGAGATAATGCATCTGCTACCCTATTTTCTTGCCCTTTTTTGTAAACAATCTCATAATCATATCCCAGAATTTTGGCGAGCCATTTATTTTGTTGTGGGGAGGATAGGCGTTTCTCCAAAAAATATTTAAGATTGTGATGGTCTGTGTGGATTTGGAAACGTCGCCCCAGTAAGTAAGGTCGCCAGGTCTCTACTGCATGTAAGATGACCATCATTTCCTTCTCATAGGTAGATTGACCCATATTCTTCCCACTTAGTTGTTGGCTTGTGAAGGCCAAAGGTCGACCTTCCTACATTAAAATTGCCCCAATACCTGTACCCGAAGCATCACATTCAATGACAAAAGATTTGGTGAAATCCGATAGTGCTAAGACTGGAGTGGAACACATGGAATTTTTGAGAGCTGTAAATGCCTGCTGTGCATCCTCATTCCAGAAGAATGAATTTTTCTTCAGGAGTTGCGTGAGGGGCTTCGCTATGCGACCATAATTGCGGATGAATTTGCGATAATAGCCTGTGAGACCCAAAAAACCTCTCAGGCTCTTCAAAGTATTAGGTTGAGGCCAATCCTGCATTGCCTGGATCTTTTTGGGGTCCACCTTGACACCTGCACGCCCCACAATGTGGCCCAAATACTCAACTTCTTCCATGCCAAATGAACACTTGGACATCTTAACAAATAATTGATGCTTGCAGAGCAGTTGCAAAAGTAGATCTACATGTTGAAGATGTGCGGCCCAAGTGCAACTATAGATGAGGATGTCATCGAAGAAGACAAGAATGAATTTCCTGAGATATGGTTTGAGAAGATGGTTCATAAGGCTCTGAAAAGTAGATGGGGCATTAAAAAGACCGAATGGCATGAACAAGAACTCATAATGGCCTTCATGAGTTCGGAAAGTGGTTTTTGGAATGTCGACTTCCTTCATTCAAATTTGGTGGTAGCCTGAGCGAAGATCTAGCTTAGTGAAGAATTGAGCCCCATTGAGTTCATCGAGCAAATCATCAACCACTGGGATGGGAAATTTATCTTTGACTGTCAACTTATTGAGGGCCCTAAAGTTTTGACACATCCACCATTCCCCATCTTTCTTAAGTACCATGACCACCGGTGATGAATAAGGACTAATGTTGGGACGTATGACTCCTGCTTCCAAAAGTTCCTTGATTATTTTTTCTATTTCATTCTTTTGGGTGAACGGATATCTGTAGGGGTGCACATTTGGGGGTTGGGCCCCAGGAACCAAGGTGATGCTATGATCATGTTCCCCTCTTGAGGGTGGAAGCTCATGAGGCTTGTCAAAGACTGACAGATGGTTATTTAAAATTTGTTGCATCTCCGGATGAATCGGCAGAGACTTGGTTTCGACTGCCTGGATGGCATTAAATTGAGCTATAACTCCATGATTTCCCTTTTTTAGCAATTTTTCCATCCTATGCGAGCTGATGATAGAGGGGGCTCCCGCTTGGAGTCCATGGAGGGTATGTGTGGAGTTGTTCTGCTTAAAACTCATATATAACTCTTGGAAATCCATTGTGATTGGCACAAGAGTGCGAAGCCATTCAGCCCCTAGGACAATGTCGCACCCACCCATGTCTACTGCAAACATGTGGGTATTCAACTGATAATCCCCTATTTGAAGTTTGACATTTTCACAGTGGCCTTCACATTTCATTGTGCCCCCATCTGCAATTTGGACTTGGAAGTTAGAAACTACTTGTACAAAACAATGCACTGCTTCCGCGACTTTTTGATGGATGAAATTATGTGTACTTCCACTATCAATCAGGACTACTACTGGGCGATGTTTAATAAAACCTCTGATTTTGAGAGTTTGAGGTGAAGAAATCCCTGCCAGAGCATGCAGTGAAATAACTGGTTCGTCAGGGACATTGTCCTTTTGGTTGTCTTCTTCTACCGCCTCTGGTTCCTCAAGTGGTGGATCTTCCTCCGATGAGTTGTAATCAGTGGCATCAATTTGAAAAAATTTGGGTTCCTTGCATTTGTGACCTGGGGAGTATTTTTCATCACAGTAGTAACATAATCCCTGCTTTCTTCTTTCGGCCATTTCTACTGGTGACACCTTTTGAACCTTAAGTTTTTGATTTGTGTTGTGAGCCTTGTGGGGCGACCCTTGGCGGTGAAATTTGGGCGAGTGGCCAGGGCTGCTAAGGCACGTTCCACGTTACGAGCTACCTTGCAAGCCTCAATCCATGTGGGAGGGTGGTGCAGTTGGATGTGGGCTTTTATGGTCTCTTTAAGACCGTTGATAAAACATTCCGTGTAGAACACATCTGAGAGACCCCTAGTGTGGAAGGCTAAGGCTTTAAAGGCTGTAATATATTCATCCACTGTGCCAGTCTGTCGGAGCTTAGTAAGACGACCAAAAAAGAAGATTCTTGTTCAAAGCGGTCTGTAAGAGCTTTTTTGAATTTGTCCCAAGTCCTAAAAGGTGCATTGCAATGTTGATGCCATTCCCACCATTGCCACCTTTCATTGTCCAAGTACATGCTCCCCACCATAAGCTGAGTCTCATCATCTAGGATGTTATTCAAATTGAAATACTGCTTCATTTGTGCTATCCATGCGTCGGGTGAGAACCATCAAATTTATGCGTATCCAACTTGGGAGGTCTCGGATGGGATTGTTGTTTTTGGGAGCCCCAGAGGTGAGGAGAATGGCTAGACTCACCCTCACTGTGTCCATTTCCAATATACTCTTCCTCATGGGCTACCTCCTTGCCCTTCGGAATTGTGCTCGGGACTAATATTGTTAGATTGTTAAGCTGAGTTTGGATGGATTGCAAGGTTTGTTCAAGTTTTTCCATCCTCTCATTGGTCATCGCTTGAGCTCTAGTTGCTACCATGCACCGACCTGATGCTCTTAAAATTTGGGACCGCCAAATTTTTTTTCACTAAGAATTGAATGGTACCACCGTGCTCAGCTCGTCGTCCTGATTTTGATGGGCTAGATCACCAACGGCGTTTTTTATTTTTTTGATTTTTTTTTTCAGAAAACTAACGGAGTTTTACTCCTTTCTTAGGAATACTGCAGTCGCTGAATCCTCAAAATGTCAATGCTGTCAAAATTCTTGCGAAAATCATGCTCTGGTATAGGAACCCCACACAACTACTCAGATCAGGTGGATCTGAGAGATCTGAATGGCGGATCAGATAGCTCTGAGCGGCGGAACAGATTGCTGCTGCAGATCTGATGGATCTAATAGATTGGATTGATGTCTGTTGCTGTTGCACCCCTTTGCGCGAGTGGATCTGGCTGAGATGATGCGTGATCCCAAGATAAAAGGAGTTATGGTCTCGAGGAGTGTCAGGTGCTACAGATCGCAATATACATAAGGGTCTGGCAGTAGTACTCAGCCCAATGTTTCAGGACTCTAACTAAGGAGGATCAACCGTACCCTTAGTCGTACAACCCGACTACCCTATCGTACAGGTGAGTAATCTCTCCGAGTGTTGTTCTCGGTGTACTGTAGCAGCGAGATAGCCAACGGTTTATCTATGACTAGGTTACAGAGGAGCTAGGGGGCTACTACTCGAAGGGGTACCCACAGGGGTTCTATCTAATGTGCTACTACTCGAAGGGGTACCCACAGGGGTTACAAGGGAGTCCAACAAGCATGACCACCTATTGTATTTCATGCGTGCATGCCTCCCCAAATCCGCAGGTTTATGCGCTCAACGTCAGATCCCGTGGTTTAAAGACGTCGGAACACGTCTCTAGCCAAAAAAAAAATTGCTAAGAAATGGAGATCCCACCGGCCCTGGAAAGAGCTTTGATACCACTTGTTATGCTCTTAACCTACAAAAGATACCCAAATACAGAATATGCGAAGAAAAATACCCAGAACATAGAATAGTGAGAGTTAACAGCAAATATTTTATTATTCAGAAAGCAATGTTCACTGGCCTCTTCGAGGGGGCAACCTCCAATAAAGCAGAGCTCGATTCAAAAATAACACATGATGCTCCTCGCAGGGAGTCTCTATCCTTTATATATGATTCATACATGTAATACCATGGATCAATACCATGGGTTTTATTAATACCATCTATCTAATACTAGGCCCATTTGCAACTAACTGTGGTACCATAATAAATAGCGGGTTAACCACTTACAATTATTAATATGGGCTTTATTGACTCTTTATTATGACGTGATCCCACTACATAAATAAGGGGGTTAGGGTGGGACCCTAACAGAATCCAAATCTGTTATTTGTTTATGAAAATTTTGTACAGAAATTTTCAGATCTGCTTTGCAAACTCTCGGCCCAAAACTCAAAACTTTGAAATCTCCTCTTCCTGTATATTGTTTTTCCTTGATCACCTGTGCTCCGATACCATGTAGAATTTTGTAGATTTTTTCTACACATAAGCTAGCTCTAATACCATGTAAATTGTTCTACAAATCAGCTAGCTTTGATACCATGTAGAAATTTCCCCACTTGTAGATAAACTTGGTAATGCAATGTACTAAAGCAAAACGCTTGATCTACTTCCACAAAGAATTTAGCAGAAGCTTAATCAACCATGAGCAACATCAATAAGAACACATATAATTGATAAGAAGGAATCAATCACACATAACACAAAAGAATTTACTCGAGGAAAGCACCCGCCTAAAACCCCATCTCTGTATTAGCATACAAGTGGAAATATAGTCCAGATTACACAAAGCCTTAGCTCGGAAGCTATCCAGCTCTCAGTACAATCCCTCTATTGCTCATAGATAGTCAAAGGATTCTCACAAACCTTCTCCTCTGCCCTCCAAGCCTCCTATTTCTATGCACAATTTTTCCTGGGTCCTCCAGCTGCAACTTGTGTGATTCTCACCTCACACACAACACTGACCTCTGAAATAACTGCACAAACCTAAAGGAGATAAATCCTCATCATGGATGAGCTTCCTTTATAGGAAAAATATTCATCCATACACTATCCCACATCTGATCTCAACTGGGTCTTTGACAGAACTGACATGCATCAGTTATCCATGAGTGAATACACAGTTATATGAAAATAATAGTTGTAACATGCATGCAAGCATAAACAAACTATATCTCATTAATTTAACTACTTGTTAAATTAATCAAACTAAGCTTAACTAAGTTAGGCTAAGTCAACTGATCCTCTCAATATAGAACTCATCCTTAATTCCTCAATTGGTGGAGCAAATCAAGGACACATTCCCCAATTAGTGGAGAAATAATTGCATGTTCTCACAAAGACTTCAAGTTTACTTTTCCTTAACTAATTAACTCAAACTGAATTAATTAATTAATTTACAAACTGTTGTTAATATCAAATTCAAATTTTACTTCCTATTTTAGACCAGGGACTGTCTAAAAATAGGAATCCAACTTGAACTGCTAAAAATAGAACTTCTATTTTTAGCACTTCCATTTTTCATTCCCTGTTGCCCAATCCAACATTGATGCACAAACTGCTATTTTTAGCAGTGTTATTTTTAGCACTTCTATTTTTAGCAATTTCTTGTTGCCAATTTTCAACACTCCCTCTCAACAAGGCTTCCTCTCGAACCCAATCATGTACCTCTGGAATGTTCTGCATGTAACACATCTACCAAGTGTGGTTGCTCCAACAACTCTCGGAACAAAAAAAAACTCCCAACTGACCTCTCTATTGGGCTAGAAACATACTCCGATGTTGAAGCTCTACCTGCTACTGACAAGTGCTCCCTCTCTGACCTCTGGACTACTGCAACATCTCCATGCATCTCACATCGTTGCACCCTTCTATGTGCTACTCTGCACTGTGCAACACACTTGTGCCTCTCACATTGTTGTAGCTTGCATGCTCTGCGCTGTCCTGGGATTCCATGCACTGTAGCTATCTATGCCACTCCATCCACATCTATCTCTACCCAATCAGTCAGTTCTTGCTACTCCACATCGGGGTTCCCGTAGCAAGGTCTCATCCAAGAGGTTGGGTACCTCAAGGATCCTGCCCCTACTCCTTGGGACAATCACTCCACATCACCCCACCTCTTACCTGGATGTATGGCTGCATGTGATCCCTCTTCCCACCTAGCTGGAAGTTTCCTCATACTGGAGGTCGTTGCATGAGTAGATGTCTCTACTTTATCTCCTCTCAACTTCCCCTATTGTGGCTACTTCACAACCTCCTGAAGCTGCTGCACCAATCGTGGCTCCTCCACAATTGTCTGAGACTTCTTCTGGCACTGCATGTTGAGAGGTAATATACTCTCCCTCTCAACCACCAAGTCTCTAACCTTTGCCTTGCTCCTCAAGGCTTTGCATGCATCTTATACCTCAAGTGCATGTAGCTTCTTGGCTAGCACACCAATCTATTTCCACTTTCCCGTTGTCACGAAATTTTCTAGAAAAAGAGCTGATTTTAAATCAACGATATCTCCCTCATCCGAACTCCGATTCAACCAATTTTTTTTTTATCTTGGGTACTTTTCTACAAGGAATCCAAATCTGCTATTTGTTTCTAAAATTTTTGTACATAAATTTTAGATCTACTCTGTAAACTCTCAGCCCAAAACTCAAAACTTTGAAATCTCCTCTTCTTGTATATTGTTCTTCCTTGATCACTTGTGCTCCGATACCATGTAGAATTTTGTAGAATTTTTCTACACATCAGCTAGCTCTAATACCATGTATAATTTTTCTACATATTAGCTAGCTCTAATACCATGTGAAAATTTCCCCACCTATAGATCAACCTAGTAATGCAATGTACTAAAGCAAACGCTTGATCTACTTCTACAAACAATTTAGCGGAAGCTTAATCAACCATAGGCAACATCAATAAGAACACATATAACTGATAAGAAGGAATCAATCACACATAACACAGAATAATTTACCCGGGAAAAGCACTTGCCTAAAACCCCATCTCTATATTATCATACAAGTGGAAATATAGTCTGGATTAGATAAAGCCTTAGCTCGGAAGCTATCCAGCTCTTAATACAATCCCTCTGCTGCTCATAGACAGGCAAAGTTTTCTCACAAACCTTCTCCTCTACCCTCCAAGCCTCCTATTTCTATGCACATTTTTTCTTGGGTCCTCTAGCTGCAACCTGTGTGATTCTCACCTCACACAAAACACTGACCTCTGAAATAACTGCACAAACCTAAAGGAGATAAATCCTTATCATGGATGAGCTTCCTTTGTTGGAAAAATATTCATCCGTACACTATCCCACATCTGATCTCAACTGGGTCTTTGACAAAACTGACATGCATTAGTTATCCATGAGTGAATACACAGTTATTTGAAAATAATAGTTGTCACATGCATGCAAGCATCAACAAACTACATCTCATTAATTTAACAACTTGTTAAATTAATCTAACTGAACTTGACTAAGTTAAACTAAGTCAAATGATCCTCTCGATATAGAACTCATCCTTAATTCCTCAATCAGTGGAGCAAATCAAGGACACATTCCCCAATTAGTGGAGAAATAATTGCATGTTCTCACAAAGACTTCCAGATTCCTTTTCCTTAACTAATTAACTCAAACTGAATTAATTAATTAATTTACAAACTGTTGTTAATATCAAATTTGAATTTTACTTCCTATTTTAGACCAAGGACTGTCTAAAAATAGGAATCCAACTTGAATGGCTAAAAATAGAACTTCTATTTTAGCACTTCCATTTTTCATTCCATGTTGCCCAATCCAGCACTGATGCCCAAACTGTTATTTTTAGCAGTGCTATTTTTAACACTTCTATTTTCAGCAATTTCTTGTTGCCAATTTTCAATGGGTTTGGAAATTTCTCCTTGCAACCTGCTATTCCTCTCTTCACAGAGGACCTTCACCATCTTTGTCATATCAAAGAAATCCTTTCTGAAGGTCTTCTCATCTTTTGTCATGTTTGTAGGTTCTCCTTCATGAGACATGATCTCTGGAGTCTCAAATGCAACTTGAGTTAGAACTGGTGTTGAATAGTGTGGAAACCTTGCTCTTCTTCCCCTTGACCCAACTTCAGTGCTTCCAACCATCATTCCTTCACCTCTTTTAAGTTTTAACCTTGTAAGCATGACATAAACTTGCAAAACATTAAATCCTTTTTTCACAAAGCAAAACCTAGAGCTATGATACCAAATTTGATCTGATTTAGAATATTAGTTTGTAGTGCTAAGATCTTCCTCAGATTATGAACAAAATTCTTTCATTGTGCTTAAGAATTTATGAATTCTTGCAAGTGAAATGAAGAGCTTTTATGTTAATTTTATGAGAAATTTAACATAAATTAGAAATTGAATAACAACATAAACATATATAGAACATCATCCAAAACACATTACAACAAGCACATGATAAAGGAGTTCACCCCTCCTGGGCTACATCTCCTTGGTCCAGCTTCCAATGGCTTGGGCTTCTCTATTATGCTCAAAAGTGTAAAAATATGTGAATACAATGCTCAAATGCTTCTGAAACCTACTCCAATCAGTCCAGAATGTTCAAAAATGGCCATCTAGCCTCCTTTTGCCTCCAATTTGGTTGAAAAATGAAGGTGTTATAACTTCTCCTAGTTCTCCCACTATTCGTTCCATAAATTGCTCCATATCTGACAGGAACCCACATTTTCACTCCAAAAATCCACTAACCAAGTGAGAATTTTGCCCAGCAGTGAGCCATAATCTATCGCCATTGACTGTTCATTGCAAATTGGAATCGACAAGGATCGACGGGCTTAAGGCTTGTGTACATGGCGGCAATTGTGCGATTGCGATGTGGTGGACCTGATGGGAGTATTAACTGGAACCTATAACCTTTTCACATCTGGGATATTGCAATCAGCGGTAAACGATGTCTGTTATATGTGGGAATTTTTAATGTTGCAATTTGCAATTGCGATATCTCATTGCAACCCAAACCTGTGAGGGTCAATTTTGTAACACTGACCCACTTCCCTATTGCGATATGCAAGTTATCACATCGCAAACCTAGTCTTGTCAGGCACCGATTTGTAATGCCGACTCGCCTTCGATATGCGATTTGTAAAATGCGGGGACCAATGGCGGCCTGTCACTTGGTGATTCCCAATTCTCTGATGAACCTTGCCACATCATCCAATCCTACCACGTAAGCAAGTCAAATATGAACTTTAGATTGCTCTAACTTCTGCATACAAGCTCAGATTTGAGTGTCGTTCACAGTGTTGGAATCAGAATGGCAATATCTTCGCTATTAAGCTAATTTTAATAAAATTCTGACACTTTTATTTTTTAGCATAATTTTGAGCACCTAATCAGTGCTAACCTGGCAGGGGCAAGGATGTGATGACTGAGGTAGCCTTCTTTCTACTGAAGTGGACAAATTAAGCAGCTGAAGTTATTTGCATCAAGTTAAAGATAAGGGCATGGTAGACTTCATGTAGGGGCATCAAGCAAGGACACTTAAGAGGATGACACACATGGACATCAGGTAAGAGTGCCAAGGGAGGATTTTTTGCAGGATGGACTTGTTGATGCCACATGAAGATGTTCTGCAAATGGATTGATAGAGATGTTGGATGCATTCAAATAATATGGCCATGGTCATTTTGGTGAAAGACATGGGTAGCATATGAGTGCATTCGTGCGACAAAGAGGGCAGAGGAATCTTGCAATGGGACTTGTGACCAAGACAAGTGTGTTTCCTGAAGTGTTGGTTGAAGATAGTTCAAAGGAGCCTATGAAAATTTGAAGGGAGTTGCAGTCGATGAAGACTTCTTGTGATGGTGGCCTTGGAGTATCTAGTTTGTTGAGGGGTTGAGGTCATTTTTTAGACTTGACTTAGATGCGGTATGGGATGCATACTTTGAGCACAATATGGATGTGTTTGTGAGGAGTGAATCGATGGGTGTGATAGAAGAATTATAACTTGAATTTGGATGATGGTTGTAGCGATGAAGGTGCCTTGGTGGGAGCACTTAGGCATGGGTTGTGTTTGATGAGACTTAACCATTTTGATGAACATGGAGGTTGTTGGTCTATGACCAAGGGAAGCACATGGATGAGATGATGAGGTAAGTGAAGAATTCCCCTTTGATAATGTTGATGAGAAACATATCACATATAAGATGTATTTTTCTTCATGGACTTACATATGGCACAATGAGCGTTGGTTGAGGGATAAATGGGAAGAATTCTTGATCGAATTTTAAGATGTGATAAGGTGATGAAGAAACGAATGATGAAGGCATGAGGAGGTGCATTCTCGTGGGTTGTATGTGATGGTTGGATTAGTTATCCAAATAGTTTGAGTTATGGGGTGGTCAATTGCACGGATGCATGAAAAATTCTAGCTGGAGTATGGAAATAGTAATTCACGTGATGATGACATGCAATGGATTGGCATGATATGAGTTGCGACTAAACCATGCAACCAAGTTGGAGGGAGAAACCTTCTGTGAGTTGGGGAAGTGTGGAGGATTATGACGAGTTATGGCTAATGACCGTGATATTGAGGAGTCTTACCCAAATGGAATCATGAGCCTTGATGGAGGTTCATGTAAAGGAGGCAATGAGCTCATGTAGCAAGGACGGTGAGAAATGGATGCTTCTTCCTATACGTTTATAGTTGATGACACTTTGTGACAATTGGACTTGGAAATGAAGTTTTCTGAGATGGTGTTGTCAAGTGAAAAAACCATTTTGAACTAGGGGAGGATGTTAAGGCCCCAAGTTGGCACCAAGGACAACAGGCACCCATGATAGGCCATGCTTAGTTAGTGGCAAAAACTGACTTGGATTTGTGATGAGCATGCCCACATGGAGGAGAGGCTCTTAGGTCCACATAGGGGTAGAGTGCATGAGTTGGAAGGGTGAACACGCTAGGCACGCTAGCATGAAGGCAGGGCGATAGGAAAGATGTAGTAGGCATGTCATGTTGAGCATTCCTGACCAACAACATAACATAGCAGACGACACGTAAGGGAGAATGCCCGCCCACACATAGCATAGTGATAACCCAACTCGGAAAAACCATGCTTATGTGTGTATCTACACCCAAGGTGGGGTGCTCAGGAACTACAATGGGTAGGATCTAACTGGTAATGCAAGTGAGCACCTACAACACGAAATACATAGCGAGTAGGGGTGTGATGGACAATTTGAAGGGAAATGCGACATGGAGAGAACGACACGACATTGCGATGGGCGTGTAGCATGGAGCATACAATAAAGGTTGAGCGCTTGCATCACCCAGGACAGGTTGGTCCAAGGGCATGTATCATGGAGCACAAAGTAAAGATCAAGCGCTTGCACGACCCAAGACAGGTTGGTCCAAGGGCGTGCCTTCCCGGTAAGGGGCACCTACACGACTAAGGTTAGGTCAACCTAGGGGCGCACCCATGCATAAAATGGAACGTTGGTTCAACACTTAGAGGGGCATCGACCCACACTTAACCAAAGGGGAGGGATGCATATAACTAGAAGAGATCAGAACTTGAAGAAGGTAGTAGGAAATTTCACACAATAGAAGTAATATCGCAAAGAAGATTGCAGTAAAGGCGAAGTCTGCGATACCGCTGAAATATAAGGGGTGCGATATTGCGAATATGTAGGGAGCACATCACAGAGTTTGAAAATGCAACTAAGGCACGTCACAAAAGGAGGAGGGCTCGCCCAAGCGAGTTGGTTTCTGGGCAAGTTCAAGGGTTGGTTTTATGGGTTATTTTAGGGTTCCATTTTTGGGGTTTCTATTGGGAAAGGTTCGAACCTTGGGTAGGGCATGCATTGGTCGCAAAACTTGGCACTTTGGCTAGTGCATTGAGTTGGGCAAATGATTGCCACTCTTTGTAATTGGGCAACGCATGATTTTGGACATGGTTGGCCCCTTTGTAACTCTATTGTAAACATTATTTGAAGTTTAATAAGAGTAAAGGGGAGAAGTGTTTTAGGATTTTCCCCCTCCTATCATATATACTGTGTTCATATTGTTGGTTTTACGATATCGCAGAATTGTGGAACTATTGAATGTTAACTGAAGTTTTATTTTTGTTGTTGTAATAATTAAATAAGAAGATTGAATTAGAAAATTGACTTAAGTGTTGAAGTGTAAAGGGTTTAGCCGTATTCCATGTTATAGTAGTGCTACATAGTATTTTGTCACACCTCCTGCACTTCCCTGTGTCACACCCTAGAGTGCCAGAACCTTGACAACTATGCATACCCATCCTGATATGTAGTCTAGATCCTCCTTGAAGAACTAATGAAAAGTTTTCTTGCGCCTTTCCTAAGAAAACTGAGCTCAAAAACCTAGTTTCTGGATCAACACGACTATGGCATTGCCCTCTCGTGTTGATGGTAGGTTGCACCATATGAGCCTCGCGCTGCTAGCATGGATTTTTCCTGGATACTCGCGTTGAACCGTAAAAGGTAAGTTTTCCCAAAGTGGAGGAGAACTTCGTGATCTAGAGGCTTCCAGAATGGCAAGCTGGATGATGTGCGTTGTTGATGTGGTCGAATTCTCCTAATATTACCCTATGATCTTATCCCTATGAGCTTCCTACTTGACATGAGGACCTTCCCCTATCTTTGGTGAGACCCTAACTCCCTCTCCCTACCTATAAATTCATTCCCCTCCATTCCCAAATGGTTGGTCTCTGATTATTTCCACCCTTATGCTAATATAGTGCCTACATGCTATTCACTTTGGCTTAGAGAAGGAGTGCTTGGAGAGCTTGAGCTTGGACTTGGAAATTCACTCAAGGAGGGATACTAACATCAAGGCCTAGGTTGTATGCTTCCTCTTTTGTTTATTAATATATACAACTACTGGTTCACTTTCCATAAATGCTTGTGTAAATGCTTCATTTATCATAATTCTCCTTGATCTGTTAAGTGGATTACATTTGAATTATGTTGGTTGCACTTTTATGCTTTTTTGTGTTCTTGGTCTCTTGTGCAAGTATTCAAATGCTATGAGAAGAGAGGATTGAGCCTGAGGGAGAAAGTGATCAAGATCTTCAATGAAGGAGTGCATTATAGCATCAGAGGGAGGGAGATCTCCTTCCTCTTCTATCATTTCGGTTGTAATATAGGAAAGTGTCTTGTAGATTGTCTTGTTTGTTGCTAGACCCACTCATTGGGCTAAAGGGATCATCTCTGTTCGCAGAGAGGATTTAACTACTCAACAAAAAGGTGACTCCAACTCGCAATTGCAATTTCTAGCCACGTTGCAATTGTTGGATGTGTCAAGGCTCACTAATGATCTAATACTTCATTTGCCTTATGGGTCTCTGGTTCCCACTAAGATTCCTAGTGATTGCCAAAAATTCAAAGGAAAATCTAAAGAAGACACCCCGACCCACATTATGACTTACCACTTACGGTGTTCATCGAATTCCTAGGTTGACAACTCTGTTCGTCTACGTCTCTTTCAACGAACCTTGACGGGTGTCACCACGAAATGGTACATCGAGTTGCCTATTCAGACTTCAATTATTTTGCCATGTCCTTCTTCACTCACTTCAAATTACCGATTCGTTATGAAACTCATACCAATTTTCTGACATATTTGAAACAGGATAATGTTACCCACATCTCTAATCACATCAATGAATGGAGACATCGGTGTCACCTCATCAAGTTTGAAATACCTAATGAGTTGTTAACTGAATGGTTTACCAAATAATGCATCAAAAAAATTGCTATAGACATAGCAATGGGAGGTTTTGTTACTGAAGATCAAGCCATTACCTGTGCCCAATATTTAGATTTGGTATATTCCCAATCTGGCACATTATATGATATCTTGTCTGATGCTTCGAGGCCATCTACGTATCTAACATCTTCTAAATCTCTAGATGAACCACTTGTCGATGGTATTATTGGATTAATGTCTCAAACTTCCAATAAAGCTTATTCAAAACAAAAATCCGTTTCGAATATTACATCAAATCCTCCTTCAAAACCCTCTTCGAATCCTAGTAAAACCTCTGAGGTTAATGTTATTCACTCTACCATGGTAGACAAAGCCTCAAAAGGTAAAAAGAAGGGTAAAGGAAAAGTGAAATATGATACCCCAAAACATGTTCCTCCTAAGTCATTCACTGATGATGTCTCCAAATGTAAGCCTAAATATCCTTGCCTCATTTGTGAGGGAGATCACTATACCAAGGATTTTCCCCGTTGTTAGTCGCTTGTTAAAAGGCACTCAAGGGACCCCGGTTGTACTGAAAGATCCATTTCCATCACAGCAGACCAAATTGGTAGAAAAAACACAATCCTCTACCTCTTCAAGTTCCCAGGATTACATGAGTGGGACAGTACATATTTATGTTGCCACCCGGTCGAATATCAATCTGCTCAAAAGAAGATGGTGGACAAAGAAGTCACTAATACACCTTCTACTTCTTCTCCACCTAGTTTTTGTCCTCTTCATGTCGAGAGACCTAATAATGAATATGTCATTCGACCACCCCCTAAAGGTGTGCTTCGAAAGTCATCTTATAATCTGAACACTAAAGCTACTCAACATTATAGTATTGTTGAAGATCTGTCTCAAGCGCCTTCGACGATGTCTGCCTTGGAAGTTCTCTAAACTTGTCCAATGCAATGGAAATCATTATTATCTACTATAGGAGGAATTGATCCCAAGGATTCGAATTTAATCACTTTTGATATGGAAAACTATGTTCCTCATCTTCCCCATCAAATTGCGTTTTTAATCCAAGTCATTATAAAAGGGAAGACGATTCATTGGACTGTCATTGATGAGGATGCTTCTACCTACATCATGTTTGTTTCATGTTTGAAATCCATCATCCCTCCACCTCTCAATCATTCTCCAAACACCTTCGAAGTATTTGATGTCAGAGGATCCTATCCTTATGGTATTCTCACAAATTTTCCCATCACCTTGGAAGGGAAAACTATCGAATTGGAAGTAGAAGTCGTAGATGCAAATCTGAATTACAACCTTCTACTTGGATGAAGTTGGACTCATGCCATGTTTTGTGTGGTTCCTCTTTGTTCTGTGTGCTCCATTTTCCTCATGAAGGGAAAATAGTCGCCATCAATCAATTGGCCTTTTTCTCTTCTAGTTCTTCAAATGGTAATGTCCCATATGTGGGAAATACCGATATTCCCTATGAGAGTGTGGGGGCAGGTCTTTTCAAAGATTCTTCTTTAATGGGAACTTTTTCTCTCCCACCTCTACACTTCGCCTCGGTCAACATGATCTCAAACTCATGTGATCCATGGATCATCCCTACTCTGGATCAGGTTGATTCTTTCGGTGATTCTATGCCACTAAGTCCTTTAGAACAAGCTTATCAAGAAGTTATTCTAGCTTCAACGACTACTTCTGAAATCCATACTACTCATAGTATGCACATAGATGTGTATTCACAATCTCCTTATCTTGGCTCTTGGGATTATACAGATCCCTTCAACGAGATATTTCCCACCGACGAGAGTATTTTTGAGGTCATGTATCTTGACAAAACTCCCTGGAATGATGCTCATCATCGTTCCTCATTTCTTCCAAGTCTTAGTGAGATTTCTTCGTGTCTTGAGACTTTTGTTTTTCATAACCCGACGCATCCACTTCAAACACCTGTTTTGGTGCAAGAAGTTCTATCTGAAGGTAATATGGGAAATATTATTGCTACTTCACCCATTGACATTATTGGTGTCCAGGTAGGGGTGATTTATCTACCTTGTTCCAACATTAATCTTATCAATCTAGGTGTGTATCCTCTCAAGGAAACGTACAAGGTATATGCAGGGGAAAACGTGTAATCCTTCCCAACCAAGGGTTCGTGATTTAAGATTCAAAATGTAAATGCAAGATTAACAAATTACAACACTGCAAAAATAATCATAAACAGTAAAAAACTATAACAGCAAACATAAACTGATAAATCACACACACACAAAGACGCAGCACCTGATCAGAAGAGTGGGCCCAACTCTCTGATCAGGGCTACGTTAGCCATGAAAAGAATTAGAACATCAAAATGTATGATCTTTTATTACTTGATAACAGAAGATTACAATACTGATGGGTGAACCCCCATTCACAGGATCAACCTACAATTTATACACAGCGAGGGAGATTAACAGATCTCCCGGAAACATAGCAACTGTAGATACAAAGATATACATTGGTTGAAACGATATCAGCATCAGATGTATGAGATAGCAAGAAGGCCCAAGAATAGTTCAGGGAGCCTGTTCCCCGAGCTGTGTGACATCCTTCTAATTGGTCGTTGCCATATCTGTTGAAATACGCTGAGTTGAGGGTTCCTATTCTCATGTTGCGGTCAAACACACAATTTAGTACCGCAAATAGATAGACTCCGTGCGTTTTACTTCATTAATTAAAATATACCAATAGGACAAGTAAAGGGGGAATTTACCTTGTAATTTTAACATAACAGCATAGGTAAATAAATGCAAAAGGGTCAAAAAGGGTAGTGGAAATGGACAAAAAGGTGGCCTGATTTGGCACCCAACATCTCCCCCCAACTAGCCTACTTCATGTCCTCATGCAGTTCGTTGCCCTCGCAAATGTGGGTTCCATAGACTGTATGTTTCATGAAGTTGAACAATATCATATTTTGCGGCCATTTCTGTCCCTAGAACTTTAAATCCGTCTGAAAGGACAACTTCCTTCCACTAATCCGCCAGGACATCATAAGTTGGAGTATATATTTCAGTAGGCAACCAAAGAATAGGAAATTGAAATCGGAGCCCCATCCATCGGGTCCCACATGTCTGGACACATGCCACATACTTGGGTAATCTAGTAAGTACTCGTGAAAAATTTGGTGCCCCAAAAGGTTCTCTGTTCCGAACAGATGTTGGTGACATCATCCACCTCCTCTGACAGCAGCTAAGGGCTTCTTTTTGAAGTGTGGTGAATTTCTTGACACAAAGATCAAGACATCATCTTTGTGTTCTCATCATTCTATCTTTGTTTCCCCTAATCCCTAGAAAGGTGTTGTGCTTATTGAACATTGTGTCTAACCTCTCATGTTCCCCTCTTACTATAAATGGCTTTGTAACTTGGTTGGATCAAATTGTTACTAGCCTTCTGCCAATGAATCTGATTAAAAGCGTAAGAGGTGAGGGCCCTTAAATGAATGTCCCCCACATACGGGACCGGGTTAAAATCTTTGTCCAGCCGCAGTAAGTACCTGTGCAAGTAAAACTCACACAGTAGATGTTGGGTTGGTACATCGTGACTCCTCAAAATTCAGAGGAATTACACACCATCCTCCATCTCATAGCTAATCTCATCCCTAATACTTTCCTTGCAAAATAAAAGGAAATGCTCATGGAAAATAAGGAATAACAAGAAGCAGGGGGACAACATGTCAGAACCTCTTGCACCAAATTGAACATCTACTCCTTGTTGGCCTTCAGCTCTACTACTTTCTTCTCCAGCTGCTCCATCTTGAGTTATTGTTTTGCATATCGTAACCTCATAATATCTATGTGCTCCACATATCCAAAAATTGTTGTGGAGGCCCTTTCCTCAGTCCTTCTAATCTCGTTTTTGTATTGAGTTGCAATAGATTTCCAGGACTGGATTTCAGTTGTTAAGGCATACTCCCAATATTCAAACAAGTGTTCGATCGGGTCTGTCTCAGTGGCAATAGAGGTCATGACTATCTAGTCTACTTGGGTTTCCACATTGACCCTGATAGTTTTGGCCTTTTTGGCTCGCCGCTTGTGCCTCTTTAATTTTTTCTGCATTTTGTGCACCTTCTTTCTCAGCTTCCTTACTTTTGTTTTGAGTTGCATCATTTCCTTGAACTGCAGCTGGTACTTTTGTTTCATTGTAAGCCTTCATTGTTCACATAGTTCTATCCACTCTTGCTTGACTAATATTTCCTTAACAGAGGTAAATCCCTCGAAACATCTTCTGCCATGTTGACTGGGGGATTTTCCTTCCCTACTCACTCTTCTCCACTTATTTCGTGCCCAACAGCCCCCTCGTCTGACTGTATCATTGGCTCATTCGTCAGGACCATTTCACTTGGTCCCTCCTTTTTGCCAACAGTGATCTCCTCTTCGTGCACACGCACTGCAACTGGTGATGTGCTGGCGAGACACTCTCCCGCTACCCTGTCTACTGGGATTCCTCTCAGTTCTCCAACCTCTAGACTTTCTTTTTTCCCCTCTTGCTTCGAGGCACCCACCACTTGAGTGGCTTCCACTCTGTAAGCTTGTGGCCTTTGTAATAGATTCAGATCCACCGAAATTGCAAAATATTCTCTTTCTCCCCATCGAGGGGAATGAGTTACCCTCACTCCTCTTGGAATTGAGGTGAAGAAAGGGAACTGGGGTGCATCTTCTACATTTGGCCCCAAAGCTGACACCGGTTCTTATGGTTCAGTGTCAACCCCGCGCCCTGATTCTTCTGTTGCTTCCCCCACGGGCCCCACAGTTTCCTCAACTCTGGGTCCTTCTGGTATTTGTCCTTCCTCTTCTCTGAGTTCCAAGGTCGAAGTAGTCACGACCCCCTCGTCAACCATATTGTCCTCCCCCATTATCTCCATGGTGGCAGGAGATCCCTGTGGGGTTCCTTCGGTCAACATATCAACTTCTTCGCCCATGCTGGCCTGTTGTGGGTCTGCTCCCGTGACTGCCATAACATCCACTTGCTCTGCTAGTTCCGCAGGTGAAGCTGGTTCTTGTGGTACAACCTCATTCGTGGTACTAGTGGGCCTTTTTGCATCAGCCCCCATATTCGCCATTGCCTCCATAATTCCTGTTTGATCTTAGGGAGCTGTTGATGCCTCGAAAATCGCTGCAACAACATTGGGGGATAACCACCCGGTCCGGACCTTAAAAGCAGCTCCTTTTTCGTTTGGTGTGGTGGCTCCGACTATTCATCTAGGTCCAGTTACCTTCTCCCTATTGCTATTGGTTTATAATGTATCTTTACCTACCAATAGACAGGGACATCAGATCACTTCTTCTTGCTGATCAGGCAAGAGAATGACCCTTAAGCTGATTTGGGGTTCAGCCAAGCCACAACTAAATTTTTGCCTCTTTAAGGAGAGGACTTAACAGAATGTATAATTTGCTCTAAATGCAAGTTTATTCTATGATGCAAGAAAAAGAAACTAATCTAAATCCTATCTTAATTAGGCAGATATAGATCTAACCCAACTAAGAGCAAGATAATTAAAATATTGGGATTTAAATATGTCTTGTTTATAATGAATATCAAATTAATGAAGTAGTTCAATTAACTGACATTATGGATAACAAAACACATCCTCTTGAGACCTCTTAACTGAAATAATAAACCAACAATATTCAGGAAGTAGTTCACAAAAATGATATTGATTATCAAATCAATAAATCCAATAATTGAATAATGGCATGTGGAAATATTTCACAACACATTACCATTCAATAAATCAGTTTCATAAGACAGATTTCAGAGTAAGTAGTTACTCAAAAATGAGAACTTAATCCATAAAAAAACAGAGATACATAATAACAAGTTTGAGACAAATTACCCATATTGACAATAGTGCACAAACATGAATAAAATGACACATCCCTGTAACCACAAAATTAAAACTGATATTTGGAACAGTAGTATTAGAAATACCAATTTATTGCATCCATTTTTCTGTTCTTGGTCTCCAACAGCCCTTTACATTGCTTGAACTTCTGCCTTCAAAACTAGAGCCACAATAGTGCAAGCTTTGTTCTTCATGCATAATTCAATATACAAAGGGAAAATCTTCAATAATCCCTAGATCTGAGATTTTTCACTCCTCCCTCCTACAACTCTAAATTCCAATTACAATAGTGCTTTTAGAAGCTCTAAAATTGCAGAGGAGAGCAGCCCCTTATTCCATTC